>JABJVR010023283.1:0-37749 GCA_025773905.1 Chitala chitala
CCAAAAAGCACTGAAATTCAGGCATTAAAAAACTGTCTGTCGAACCTGAAGAAACACATTTGTCTTGTTTTAATTTAAGTCGTGCAGTAATTAATAATTTGGAAAAAATGCACTGCAAAATAAAAATTTGGAATTCTTCAAATTCTGACAGATATACTTCTATTTTTACTTTCAATACTTAACATTTATTCAGAAATTACTTTTGAAACTAAGTACAGTTAATAACAGATACTTTTATACTTAGGTAATATTGCAATGGGTGACTCCGACTTTTATTTAAGTAATTTTATAGCAACATATCTGAACTTTTACTTAAGTGTGGCTTTCAGATACTTCATACAACACTGAAAATAGCAACAACTGGTTTTCATGGAAATATTCTCCAAAAAATATTATATAAATAATAATTATTTTTCTTTCACTCAAACCACACTGCAACAGGACATTTGAACATTACTGTACAGCTTGCAGAGTTTTCATTATGAATCATACCCCAAAGCTTGTGAAAAGTCTTACAGCTGCTTGGTTATATACGCTTTTCTTCCTTTCGTTTAATGTAACGATATAGCACAGGTGAGATTCAGTAACAGGGGCAGCTGGGCCCTTGAGTTATTCAGCTGTGCTCTTTATTTCACGGTATCATCGCTACTATAGGAAAATGACTAAGAGCCCCAGTGTGTACAACACTTCAGGAACAAGCTGAACTAGGCCAGTAAGTGCTTGCTGGAGGACGTAAATAAATTAATTTGCCTAATTTGACACACTGCAAATGAAAAGACCCAGTAAGAAACGACATTAGGTGTTCTGGAAGCATTTACATTTGAAGTTAATTCTTTTCCCACCCATTATCCTTAACCATGCATGCTGACGGGGGTATTTCAAGAACCTCTTATTCATGCCCCCTGCCTCAGCCTTTCCTGAGGAGCATCTACATCACGATGGACCACTGAAGGAGATATGATGCTTGGTGAGGTCCATGCACAGTGTGTACTTGGGTGGAGTAATGAAGTTAATGGAGTCACAGCCTCAGGGTGCAGCAGAACCAGTCACATAATCGTTAAACTCAGCTGAGTCTGCGGGTTTTGCAGTAGAGCACTGTGCATTTCCGTTCACCTTCATACAGAACAGTTCTTCTGCCCCAGGGATGGGCGAGTGTAATCCCTGAAGACCAGTCTCGTTGGTTTTAGTGTGAGATTTAAATTACCTCCAGATTAGCCCTGAGTGGAACAGATGAGGTGAGCTCCTGCGTTTGTAATGATATTCATTGTACAGTGAGGGTATGAGGAAGGATGAAATCTACTCCGCAACAGGAAGAAGTGAATGTATAACATGAAGAACTGAGTGAGCAACAGAGTGAACTGGTCTGGTGGCTCAATGTGTAGAACAACTGGCTGGGATACAGATGTTTCCTGGTTCAAAGCCCAGACCAGCCACCAGGTGTGTCCTTGAGCAAGACACCCTGCACTAGCTCATTGTAATATACGTGAAATGTTGCAAGTCACTTTGGATAAAAGCGTCTGCTAAATGACTGAATCGGCCACAGGGTGAACTGAATGTTTAAAAGGGAAAATGGAATTTTCTATCACTAGACAGAAAACAAAAAATTCCAAACCAATGGTTTTGTGTCTCAGTGGGACCGTTGACTGAAGAAAGACAAGTGGTGACTTTAGATACAACAAGTATAGCACATAGGCAAAATGGTATGTCTCTAGTGACAGCCGGTGACAAAAAGGTTTGCACTATTACAAATATGGCAATGTTTAAGTAAGGAAATGTTATTACTGGGAAATAAACATGAATTGGGTCAATGTCTCTTGACCAGTAATAAAGTAAAAGATGTCAAAATGTGTTAACCCCCCCCCACCACACACACACACACACACACACACACACACACACACACTAGCACAATGTGCCCTCGAACACTGCTACTCTCACAGCCCATGTTAAAATAATTGCCTGGTTTGGGATTTTATAGGGTCACATGGGTTTCAATAATTGAGTTATGGTTCAGCTCGGGGTTGGTGATCAGTCACCATGGAAACACCACAGAATGCCCAAACTCGGCCCCCGTACTGTTTGACTGGATCACACGATTCTTTTTCAAATCAGTGTTTGCTTTAAGGAGGCGGACTTTTCCTCACTCGCATCCCTCTTTTCAAAAGTCCATCTGTATCAGTTTTTTTCATCACCTTAACTGTCTGCGCAATGCTTTCAAATATATATGTATTGATTTGACAGACTTGTTTGCAAGCTTTGCACCATTTATCTCACTCTCAGCGGAGACATTCTTCTTATTTTTGTACTTGCTTTTTAAACCACAATTCCAAAGACAAATTGTTAAATTCTAAACTGTATAAGGTTGGGTAAACCAAGTCACAGTGTACTGTTATATAAGTGCACATGCTTTGTCTGACTATGCAAACTGCACTACATAATAACATCTGGCAAATAACTCACCCTGACGTAAAACCATTCTAAAACAACTCCTTCCCAACATCCTAAACACTCAAACCTGGCACTGCTGACAAAACAGATCTGGTCATATTTTATACAAATATCCTTTCAGGTATATGCACAATATCGGGCTGCGTACACTGCAACACTTAGATGAATGACGACTGATGTCAGATTTATGGCATGTTTTAATATTAAGTGCTTATGTAAGTACCAGTATAAGCTTGAATACTTCATCAGTGTAGTCAGGCCCATTGATATTGAGAGGGTGCATGAGGTCTAAGATATTTTTACTGCAGTTTTTAAAGCAATTTGTATACAGTAATTCAGTTGCAACACTGTAATTTCTAACAGAGAATTTCCCCACTGTGTGACTAATAAAGGACTATCTTATATTATCTTATCTTATCTTACCTTATTAGAAAACTTGAACCACTGCAAATAACCCTTAGATAATTTTGTATTCCATTTCAATACACAAAATATTTACTGTATTTGTATCATACTGAATTTGGCTCTCCTGTGTGTGTGTGTGTGTGTGTGTGTGTGTGTGGAGTTTCCATGTGTTTGTTTTCTCTGAGTTCTCTGGTTTCCTCCCACAGCTGGTTAGGTGGACTGGGCAACCTTAAATTGCCTTTTATGTGTGCATGTGCCCTGCAGTGTTTTGGTTCTTTGTCTCAGGTGTCCCCTGCCTTGTGCCCTATGGTGCCTAGAATAAGCTCCAGGCCACCCGTGACTCTGTATAGGTTAAGCGGTTGGGTGAAGGATGGATGAATAGATAGCAGCTAATGCATGTTAACAAAAGCACGTGAATTAAACTAAAACCTACATCTGCTTTAAACAAACCACCTATTTGTAACACATTAACGTTTTTAAAAATAATATGCTTCCTTAAAGCGGTGGAAGGTGTCACTTTACTCTGTGACTGCAAGTGATGTTCTCAGTTGTAATTAAGATAATGCCATAATCTTGGTAACAAAAGAAAAAAAAGTCACATATATTCAGTATATACAGAACACAACTATTGTTCTTGAAATAAGACTTTTATCTGCTTTAAACACAATGGAATGAAAATTTACATAGAGTAATACACTGACAAAAATAAATAAATAAATATTAAGAAACGGTACCACTTAAAGTATAAATTAAAGATCATAAGATTTTATGAACTTTTATCCAGTGTTTTGAATAAATTTCATCATATGAATAATGATTAATTATTTTTATTTCCTCTATCATGTTTTTAACTGTAGTAATGACTAAGAACGAGAAATTTAAAATTATGTTTAAAACCCTTCCTCATTTGCATGTTGTTTGCAGTTGTATTTTCGAGGTTCGTTATATTAGTACAAACAATTACTTTCATAATTTAAGTATAAGTTTCACACTGATTAATTTGAAGGGGTCCTTTCAAAAAAGGAATATTGAGACTAAAGATTTATGACATCTCGACGGTCTTACGGATTGCAAAAATAATTCACTTTTTGAACAGTGTAATATACTAAAATATGATATGTGACTGAAGCTATAATTAAATACAAAACTGGAAGTTATTGAGTGAATTTGGATGCTGCGTGTGACGTGATCACGTGACGGAGGAACGAGACGCAATGCAAAATTCAAAGAGGCACCGGCAAAAAAAGCGCAAGTGTTTTACGTTCCCTAATCAGAGACAGACGATTTACTGTACATCTGCGAGTCCCTGCCCGCACCCCTTCTCTGCTTGCTCGATTTACTGCCCGTGTAAATCGTTTGATTCATCCACACATCTGTTAGCGTCGGTGTCCTACATTCGGTTAACATTTCTATCTGATCACTTACGTCACTGACCTAAATGTCGTGGGAATGTCAGTTCAGGAACAGGAAAAAAAAGATTCTGCATTAAACACAGTACCGTGACAACCTTCCGCTGTCCCTCCTTTTTGATCGTTGTACTCAAAGGTCCAGAGAAATTCAAGTTTGGGAAATCAATGCATTGTCGGATGTAATGATTGCAAAACGCTAACTCTTACCACTAATACATCCATGGTTTACGTTCACTTGTGGTGAATGTTCCAAAAGATAATGCTAATATTTCATAAATGTTTATTGAAGTTGACTCCTAGTATACATTTTACTTTAGTATTTCAGTAAAAAAACACACACCTTTCTGTTAATTGTTTAGATTGTTGTTAAATCACCAGTAGCAACAGTGAACTATATTCTAGTGTGAAAAGGAAAATGAGAAGATTCACAAAAATAACAAAGATGGTGTTGGTGGGGTGGGAAGGTCAATTACAAAAATAACCAATAACAAACGGCACTTTACTCTTGTGTTAATTTATTTTGCCTCTCACATACTTTGAAACCCTCACACACAGTGGATTTTATTGCTGAAGAAATAATGATACACATTGTTTTTCTGAAAATGCAAGAAGCATAAAGGTGTTAAGAAAGGTGTTTTCTTCACCTCTGCAAGCAGTTCAGTGTTAAGGGTTTGGCAACAACTACACCTTCTGTTTGGTGAATGCTCTTTAAGCCCTCATTCATCACACCAGGATTTATGAAGTTTAACGTGTGACTGGAAAAGCCAAAACCCAGTTCCTGCCATGTCACCGAATATTTCAGTGGTGATAAAATAACACCACGGCAACAGAGCATGTAACATGTCCGCAGCCAGGTTTAACTGTGTGTATATACACACCACTGCTGAACTGAACTTGCCTCTTTATGTCAGATAAACACACTTACAACTAAATGTGAGAGATATGTCAAAAATTTCCAACTTCAAGTGAAATGTTTCATAAAACTCCAAACTTAAAGTATGGAAATCTTTGGATTAGTCTGAGAAATCCCCAAATCCATCTGACACTGAGATGCACACACTGTGAACTGATCTCTGGTACAGGATGGAGTCAGATACTGATGGGTGCATTGTTCTTCAGTTTTATACCATGTCACAATTAAAACTAAAAAATTCACCATTTCCAGCTTAATGTGAGCGAATGTCTCCAGATGCTCTTTAATGTCAAATTATGCATTTACGCTTTGTCGTTTTGTTGATTTCATTTGTTAATTCATGAAATTGTGTGTTTTGTTAATGCTGAATGTCCTTATATCACCTATCATTTAAAACTGAATTATTCATTCTACATACAGCAAGTCACCTGTGGCAAAATTCTTGGTCTTCAAAAAACTGAAAATGATTCATGACATTAAATAATGCATGAGCACATGTTTGCATGCCGTGTTATATTACATTAATACCGCATTCAGATTTGGTAAAGAAAGAAGCAATAATAAAGAGAAATATTTTTAAATAATAAAAATAGCGTACCACATACAGTGAAGCACGCAGCACATATAAATGTGTCACAAACAGACCAAACTAGACCACATCATAGGCAGACTCGCATTAAAATAAAAATAAGATTCATAACAATTATGAAAGACCAGCACGTTTTTAAAGCCATGTCCTGAAAGAATAGCACTGGGCTGTTCAGTTTGGGCCTCGTGCTTTTATTTACATTTCAATTAGCTCCTGGTTTAATAAATAATAAAAGGCAACAGCAATTAGTAGTATACTGTGCCCTGTGGTCAGCGAGGACAGGTGTTACCCACCAGCTGGTTAACACAGGTCTTACCTCCGCTGCTGGGACTCCCTCTGGGGGCCGGCAGTGCAGGACGATCATGCTCTTAATTGGCACCTCCTTTCCCTGGGGGTCCTCCTCAAAGTTCTTCCTCAAGTCTGCTCACAGAGATAAATAGCTATCATCCCAGAGCCGGCCCACTACGATCCAGCATGTCACCACCCTGGCAGAGCTATCTCAGGACTCCAGGAGAGTGGCCGCTATCAGGCAGGTGTTGTCAAAGACCGTGATAAAGATAACAGCGATAAACTTCTTAACAAGATCTGAAAGAGTTGCAGTCAGTTCAGATACAAGTTAGAAATAATTGAAAAACATTAGGATGAATGGCTACTTGGAACAACTGGACTGATGTTCTTGTATCTGCTAGAAAACTCGTTTGGTATTTTTCAATGTATTATAAATTTAAACTTAATAGCAAGCACTGAAGCAATAGGTCTAATAACAATTAGTATGTAATGAATAGAACAGTATATACTATTACTACTTCTAATAATAATAATAATAATCATCATCATCATCGTGTGTGTGTGTGTGTGTGTGTGTGTGAATGTGTGTGGAGTTTGCATGTTCCCCTGTGCACATGGGTACTCAGTCAATATGAATTCGAGAACCTTAACTGCCTCTATGATGTATAAGAGCCCTGTATTTGGTTGTCACCCTGCTATCCTGGACAAAAAATCTGTGAGAAAATTATTATTATTTTCACATCTGCTGCATAACATGGTCCTGATATTATTAAAACTTTAAATTTCACCTCTCTGTACCAGATTCTGGCCTCTCAACAGCAGCGTTTGCCATGGACATTTGCAATAATAAAACGTACATGCTAGGCGGACTGTGGCCTTGCGGGTCTTGGACGTGCCCAGATGACTCCAGGCCACACACAGACACCAGTAGTCCTCGGGTCCATGGAAGTCCTCCACCTGCTGACGGGACACGTTGATCGTCACCTCGCGTATCTTCAGCCCTGTTTCAAAGGGAACTCTCTTTAGACCAACACATTTATCCTTGTGGCCCTGTTTTCTGTAAACACCCTCAGTGGGAAAAGATATTTTGAGATCAAAGGACAATGTGCCAACAGATACTGAAAATATTTTTCATAGAGCAGGTTAACATCTCCCAGAGTGCCATGCACGCATGTGCTTTTTTCAGTGGCTAAAGCTTGTGAAGTTAGAACCTACTCTTCATTTACGTCTATTTGCCAACCTTGCCAGTAAAATCGACCGACCTCAGTCGAAGAACCAGGGTACTGCTCATTTGTGAGGTTTAATTTCAGTTACCAACTGCTTTGACTCTTGAAATGCTGACAAAAACAGTTCTTTCAGAAGAGCGATGGAGCAAATAATCACTGTGGCTTTTGGTACAGGCCTGGGAAAAACACAACTGCCTGCAGAAAAGTCTACATCCTCCTTAAGTACCAAGTTAACATATGGTGTGTTATAAGACAGCTAGGTGACACACAGCTCCAGCGTGGCCCACCCCTGCTGTTACCACCTAGGCATCAGTCTGCCAGGTAGTTTTTAGCTGATCAACTGAACAACACCAAGGGGCGGAGAGAAGACGCTTCCCACGACTCTCCTGCTGCTACCCAAAGTACACGATGTCCTTCAGCACCACACCAGCGAGTGTTCAGTGATCTGAAGGTGACTCACATGAGTCAGCAACGAAACACCCCCAGGAAAAGTATTTGCCCCGTACCCCCACCCTCTCATATCACGTCATGGGGAGAATTACGGACTCCTTCAAGAGGAAGTGACAGACCTGTGTCTTGTTGTGTGAAGATATAAGAAGCTTATGGGATGGTAAGCTTCATCGTCTAGCAGATTCAGTGCAGGATCTATCATGTTGCCACCAGGTACAATCTGAAGTGTATCTCACCTTGCTGTAAAAACTCTTTTTTTATTTGTTTTCTCTGAGCCTTCGGATTCTTTTTCACTAAGCCTGCATGCTGGTTCAACATGCACTTAATCTTCTTTATCCTTTCAGTATTGACACCCAACAGTTCAAACTCAAAATATGTATGGGTACTTGAAGATTACAGTCTTTCTCTGTAGGCCTAATTAACAGACCTCCCAATCAAATTAAGCACCAGAAGTGTGACAAAAGTATTCCACTAAATCTTCAAATGACTACTTATAACAAGTATATCCTTTATCACATTTTATACATTCCATAAGACATTTCCTTTCTATCAGTAATAAGTCAAACAGCCATTACAATAAAAGGAATTGGTTTAAAGTGATTTTTTTCAGAATAAATTTCTTGCATGAATATTTTGAAGGGTTTTCTCCCCACTGAACTTAGTGAGATCACTCTTCTTTCTATGAAACAGTTATATATTATAGGATGGCATGCCTTTTGGTGCCCCTAATTGTAGAATTTAACTGCTTGTCTTAAAATCTCTAAGGTTTTACGCAACACTTTTTAGCAGAGTCAAAATGTAGGGCCAAAGTGTTTATTCTGATGGACAGGGTCAATACATGAAGCGAAGAGCAAACAGACCACCAAGAGTAACTACAAGCAAACGCATCACTACAGCACTTCAATACCACACCAATTGGCCAAGGACTAACACACTCTGAGAACTTATATAAGAGCATACAGGAAATAAGACACCGCTGACAGCACTTATGATGTTAACCAAAGGACATGAGGAAAGAAGAAAGGAAAGAAAAAAAGGAAAATGATATCTAGAGGTCAGGGGAGGGTATGTCAGGTGCAGGGTGTTACAAGTGACATTTGTGATGATAAAAAAGTGGTATATGCTCTTGTATAAACTCGATAATCTAAATTGAAAATACACTGCCATATTTATTTAATGAGCAACAATGAGCAACGTGGGTGCTGTATGGAGGAAATCTCGTGGCTCTACCTGTGAAGGTAAAAATGGTGGGAAAAGGTTTTGGTCACTGTTATGAAGCATATTCAATGACAACAAAAAAGACTGCACAAAAAATTGTACAACCTGATTCTAAGGTCCAGCTACTATTATAGGAAACCAGAAGCTATATAAGAAAACACATATGGGGAAAAAATAGATGCTTATTTAACTGTGGTCAAACCCCAGATCTTCTTTCTTCACAGTTCCTCTTCTGTGCTTCAGGTGGTATGCCAAAGCGCAGCACACATCAGCTTTTGTTGCTCTTTATCACAACAGACCAGCAGTCCTACCTCTCACATGTACAGGTATGAGACGGATCAAACAAACCCCTTTCCTACAGCACTCTACAAACGCTGCCAGAACTTGCTTGAGCGATGCTTCCTTAAAGCGCTGATGCTGCTATACCTTGACAAATGCTTTGAAGTCTATGCATGACAACAATTTCATGACCATACAGCATCAAGAATTGACATTCAATGAGTGATATAGTTACAAAAAGCCATGAAGAAATTGTTTAAATTCACATGCTTCACCAGCCCTTGGGCTTTATTCTGCTCTAACATTACATCTACAGCACATTTTCCTGTGTACACTGGTTACCTTTTGAGACTGTTTGCTACATTCTCATTGAAGCTGCTTAACCACTCCTTTAACAAAACCGTTATACAGACATATATATGTATTCAAAAATGATGTGCTATGGCAACGCATAATGAATGTTTTTGTTACCCCGTGAACTTCAGTAAGGATGAGCTGTCACTTGGCGGGCAAGGGTGGTCACATGACTGACAGGCAATTCACACATGAAACATGGAATCCGTAAGATTTTTGTGTAGGACCACATTGTACAATTCAAAAGCATGCCTGTTAAGATGTATTTTCTTGCAACAATGTGTTTTTCAGAATTATTAAACTGTTAACTCAGATCTGTCCAAATAGCAAGTGCCACACATTCAGAAAAAAAACAACGTAATAACTAAAGGATTTTGAATTTACTTGACTGAAGTAAGTGTGGTTTAGGTGAGATAAACGAGTGGTAAAAGGCAAATAATTATCTCGCACAAAGCAAATCGTCACAAAAAGCACTAGGTCCAGGGTACTGCCAAGCTACGCAGCTGAATTCACTTCAGTAGACTGGATGTAGCTCCTGGTGTGGATGAGGTGTGAACATCACATAAAAATGAGAATATGCCAGGCTTAAAATGATACTGTAGTTTGTAAGCTTAATAAATACATAAGACAAGTTAGCCTGTCAGTTTAATTGTCTGGTACGTACAAGGCATAAATTAGCAAAGGAAACATCCACACTGAAGATTTTTCCCTGACTTTATTAGTTTTTTTTTTTACTAGTTTCCCATGCGACGCTAGCCAAAGAGTAACCCAAAGCAATGCAGGTTACTGCACTTTTCATCCTTTTATAAAAACTGTTTTCACTAGCACTCACAACCCCGAGGTGACACATGTATGCCTGCATATGAAAAGCATTTCTTGGGGTCATGGAAACAGAAGTGAATCATGGGCAGAACATGAGCTGGTTCTGGTCATGTAACTGAAATGGGCTGGATCGCGGAGCATTTAGGATGCCTGTGCAGCCTGAGCACTGCACTCTAGCAACAAACCCAACTTCCAGCTCACAAATAAATAAATAAATGGGAACATTCCATTTCTTTAGTGCCTTTTACGCTTGAACAATGTCTGCGTGCTTCAAGCCAAGGGAGCATGTTGCAGTTTGGCACTTTGTCACAAACTCAGAGCTCTCCTTCAGGCTTCCTCCATAAAGGAAAAACACAGCGGGAAACGGCGACGTTCCTCTGCAAGTCAGACGCGGTCCTGATGTGCTCACCGAGAACTGTCACGGCAGAGGAGCCGTTATGATCAAACGCTCCTCCAGTCTCTACCTTTACCCACTCCAGGCTACGACCGCAACCTGAGGGAATCGTGCTGCCGTGCTGTTGCTGCTCTCCTCTCTCTCTGCACAGCACCGGTACCGTGGCGATGACCTTCATGACCTCGAGATATTCCTACAGCTTCCTTCTTCTGCTACAAAGCGTGAGTTACTCTGGAATTCACGGTATGGTTCTAAAATCCTCAGCAGCAATGGCCTGATAAATAACTTATTTACCGGACAGCATATGATACAAACACACAGTACTCTGAAGGACTGGGAGGAGGGAAAGGGGGTGATATTACAGGAGGCTATACTAGCTACCTGCCTAAAAGAAAGGTGAAAAACAGCACAGCATTTCAGGTCCCAGGGAGCAGTGATGGAATCACAGTCTGCCATGCTGCTGTCCTGACCTCATGTGAGGTAGCCCATGATAAGGCGGTGAGGATTAGTAACCTGCCCCTTGGGGTACGATCGTAGCCCTCCCTGAGCGCGGCTGCTATGAATAAATACTGCTTTTCTCTGACAGTCAGTGAGGGGAAGACACCAGAATGAAGACGCTTAATGAAACCTCTGATAAGCTCAGGTAACTGGGCTTGGTGAAATAAAGTATTCAAACCGCTATGTCACTCCTTGTTTATCTAACCTGAGGTGCTGCAGACATTGAATGGGGAGATGAATTTTAAATCAGCAGGCAAGGGGCTGGCTGCCCTGTCAGTGCAGAATCCCAAGGATGTCAGCACGTTAGGAAGTGTAAAAAAAAAAAATCAAATGGTGGTTTCAAACATCTCGAAAGGGAGATCTGATCTCTGCAGTAGGAATAGTCCATAGCCAGAACATGGTCTATATAGATTGTCACAGTTGGTATGTAAACCAAAAAGATGAGATTTGAACACAAATCACAAATATATTTTTCCAGCTTACAGAGCTAAAACATGTATTGACTAAATTTTGTTTATCCTTAGAAACAATATGGCCTATGATACCTGTCTGCCTGTGACCAAACAAAGCTGTGTCAAGCTCACTCACCAGGCCGTAATGGTCCTCCTTGTTGACTCAGGGATTAGAGACGGGTGGACATCAGGCTACACACTGCTGGGATGCCATGGCGACAATTCACTATGTCCTTTTTCTTTTTTTTTTACTTAACAGAAAACAGCTCTGCCAAAAGAGCTGGCCAGTTACCAGCCGTACTTCTGCAGAAGTGGACCTCAGCGGGACTTTTATTTGTTAACCCCTTTGAAGGCGCCTGGCTGTCATATGTCAGACAAAATAAAAGTCCTTGGAACTCCTTATCATTATTCAACCAATCTTTTGTACTACCTGCATACCAATCTTGAGCTCTGCCTAAGGTGATCAACTCTCTTCCTTGATTTATCATATCTATTCATAGTAGCCTATTAAAACTGACTCTTAATTGTCAGTCAGAAGTTCGCCCACTGGTGTTGAGACTGGCTGTTTGCTCATTTTTGTTAGCAGCTAAACCAACTACAAACAGAACAACAAGATCAGAAATTTGTTCAGCACTACAGGGAAGGCATGTTCCACTTAGAATAATGTCAGACAAGGTATCTTTGGTGATTTTACCTGTCGTTTAGTCGAATCAGAAGCAAAGAACAACTTCACATACATATAACACCAACCATTATTGTACATGATACAACTTACACATATTTGTCAACATACTTAATTTTTACAAGTGCTGCCAAAATGTAACATAAAAAAGTAAATCCTAATATTTTAAAAGTACAATTATAATGTGATATATATACAATATACGTACACACTACTTTTGGTACACATCCTGTTATGTTATTTAGATTACGGAGTATATACAAAAGCATATACCTCCTTTGTTTATTATCCCGAATGCCACCTTGCACCTCCCATACCCTTCCCTGACCTCTTGTTATTTCAAGTGGTGATGTAGCTGCATTTCAGTACATAAAACATGGAAAAAAGTGATCATGAGGGTCATGTATTGTTTGGCTGAACGTTTGAATGGTCCAGACACCTGGTCTAAGTGTCATGGCGATTGGTGCAGACATGGCAATTGCAGCATGTCAGATACAGGCGCCCTGCTGGGATGTTTGTGCACTGGAGCTTACAGAGGATGGTCCACTGGCCAGTCTGTGGGCCAATAAACACCTAGCTAATGAGAAAGGTCAGAAGAGAGCAGACATACTCCATCGAGCCAATGGCACGGCCTCAGGAGCAGAAACACCTCAGCAGAACGGAACCGTGGAGAACAGCTCACACGCAGAACTCGTCTAACCTAACAGGAAGCAACCAAGAGCAGCGTAAGACACTTATCCACATACGGTCAGCATGAATTCTAAGTAAGCCTTACCATAACAGTCTTTTAAGTGTTTTGTGTTTCACGTTTTCATTTTAACCTAAATAAAGATGTCAAGATGTAACAATTTCTCACAGGGAAGAAAGAGAGGCAAAGGAAGGTCTAAATGCGGGAATAAGTTTGTTAAAAAGAAACTAAGACAAAAGGGTGACAGATGGTACATGGGCAAGAAACTCAAAGGTGCACTAAACACGAGGCTAAGACACAAAAAGGGGACTAAAGACAAGAAGAGAAACCAGGGCATAAGCAAATAAACAAAGAAAGTACAGGACAATAGCACAGCAATGCACAGCACAACGTAGCACAGCACTGCACTGCACAGCACTGCACTGCACAGTGCTACACAGCACAGCACAACGTAGCACAGCACAACACAACATAGCACAGCACTGCACAACGTAGCACTGCACAGCACAACGTACCACAGCACTGCACAGCACTGCACAGCGTAGCACAGCACTGCACTGCACAGCACAACGTAGCACAGCACAGCGTAGCACAGCACTGCACAGCACTGCACAGCACTACACAGCACAGCACAGCGTAGCACAGTACAGTACAACAAAACAAAACAAAAACAAAACCAAGCATGGGAGACCAAGTGGACATGCAGGAAAACAATAACTGGTGACATTAAGTAGCTCTCAACTAACATAGACCAGGTGTGCACACTACAGCAGTCAAGCAAAATACAGACTAGATTAACGGGGAGACAAGACTTGACAGCGAGTGGGCCGGGTCATGAACGGACACACTGCTGCTACACAAAATGCTTCCCTTTAAATCCTGGTGTATACTGTAGGTATGTGGTATATATACAGTACCTCTCCAGATGAAAATAAAATGATGCCAGAGGGACTACAGCTGCAATACATATGACAGGTGTGACCAGAAAAAAAGCTTCTTTAAACAGACATACAGTCACTTCCAGTAAGTGCCTGTGATAAACATTATTATTATGGAAAAAATTTTAAATATAGATTTACATTTGTAGTCCTTTATTTTTGTTGTTGCCCTTATTCTGTCAGTTTCTTCATAGCACAGTTTGTCAACAGGCTTCAAATGGCAACAGTATAGATTGTTAATTATTGATCTGTAAAGTACGTTTCTTCCAGTGAATCCGGTGGTGTAAAGACTCAAAGCCCTCTGAGGAGGTAGCTTTTAATGAGTTTGTTGCAGCCCACCTACAACTGAATCTTTGAGAACTTACTTTTGTTTCAAATTGACAAGCTGACAGGTTTCAGTATTGGCCCACATCTAAGTGTGACATCTTTCACAAAAAAGCAGTGTATTGTGTCCCAGGGTAACAGGACTGGGGTGACTGAAAATCAAACACAGTCATGATTAGCTTGGAGCACTAAACACCAGAGCACCCAGCCAAGGGAAATGGTTTCAATTTTCCTCAACTTAATAATGCTTGCTAAGATACCACAGTAAGTCTCGATATACTGTAACATTCTCCTTTAAGTTTTCATTTAAAACTGTTACCTGTTTTAAAAACCATACAGGTAAACAAAGGAAAAGTTTCATCTCGACCTAGTGTTATAAATAGCCTGTCTGTATCCGCTTCCTGTACAGAAAAACCCTCCAAATGTTATATTTAAAATAAACTTGTTGTTTGTGCTTTGACACCTGATTATTTGAAGTGATTATTACAGCTTTACAAGTTTTTAATTATATTTTGTTCTTTTGATACAGAATGACCTATGACCCTGATCACAAAAAATGGTTGAAAAGACGTTGTGTGAAACAAGATGTTTTGAGCCCCCTGTTTAAGGAAATGTGATGAAAAACCTCCATTCTGAACATGACTGGGTGTGTGTGTGTGTGTGGGGGGGGGGGGTCGGTTTGGATTACAAAGTAGTATGACCTCACAGAGCGTTAAGCCATACCTGTGGCTTCATCCCTAAACTCCCGGGATGTGTGCTGGTTCTGATGCACCCACTCGCCGTTGCACTTGAAAAAGATCTGCAGGGCGGGCGCGGCCCGGCAGCGGAGCTTGATGGGGTTGCTCTTGACAATGTAGGCGTCGTCTGGCTCGAGCAGGAAGTGCGGGAGCGTGCCAGGGACAGACGGCAGGAAGTCTGCGAGCGCATCCCTGCTGGTTCCTGGAACAGACACCCGAGAAAATTGCATTTAAAAAAGGCCTGGAAAAGACCATATACAAACATTAAAAAAAAATAATAAAAATACAAAAAAATCCCAGGCAGTTACTGAGTAGTGTTCCTCATTTTGGTTATGTCATATAACTTGTTTATTCATCTTCACTAAAACTCTGACACATTTTTCTGGGTGCTGTAATTCCAAAAGATTATCCAGTGTTATAAGAAAATGTATTCCTGGTGCTGCTGTAATTTTACACTGGGAAAAAATACATTATAAAATTAGTGTGAAAAATGTTCACATTTTCACTTTCTAATTTAATATAATGGGATGGCCTTGGAAAGACAATATGCTGCTTTAAACATTACTTTTTAGGTTTAAATAAGTTGGTAATGGCAGATATTCAAGCAAGGATTTACAATATGAATCACTCTTCTCAACATATGCCACCATGTAATAACCTCCTGTGCTAAAATAATTAAATTACTTCAAAATAAGGTTTTTGGGCTTTAATTGTTGTATTTAAACTCTGTTAACATTTTAAAATGTATATATGCAAAGCATGCCTGGTGTTTCCTTATCTGAGTTTCAATGTCATGATTTCCATCCTCATTCATTACAATACAGGCTACACCATTACTAATATATTGCATGAGATTTTGTTATATTGAGAAATAAACTCTCTTCAAGAATTATTTTATACAACGTTAAAGACAAGCCAAAAAAAGAAAACATGCAAATGCTCTCAAACTCCTGATGTAAAAAAATGTGTATTAATAAAATAAAATGGAAAAAAATCTTGTCATATCCATGTTTCAACACCACAGTGTAAGGACTTAAAGTGCGTCAAATTAAGGCTTAACTCTGAGATCGCTGTAATTTTAACACTGACAAGCTGATGATGTTCACTGCAATTTAATGTTTTTGTCTGGCACAGCTGACAGAGCTGTGACCAGCTTCTTGACTGTTCAGAACTAATTTATTTTTACATATTGACGTATAATGTACATTACTTCTTATCTTACTAATACTATTCCATTTAACCAGTTAGCCTGCTTACACTTTCATTTTGCTCCTTGTTGCATTGAAATTATATTTATCTTTGTGTATTGATCTGTCACTCATAAAGTGAAATACAGAAAAAACGTTTGGAATCTTTGTTTTTTGTGAGGTGGTTAGTCAGTCAGTGCTGGGGTTGATTTGGACCGTGAACTTTTAAGTGCAATAATTACCTCTTTTGAGATTTAATTAGCATTTTTATAGAAAACGTCAGAATTCTGACAGTCAGGCTCAGTTTATTGACTTCAAGAAAATCCAAACTATTTATTAGCCTCAGCATTTTGATATTCATTAACAACATGAAAGGTATGCTAATTAAGCACCATTTTTACTTTCAGAAAAACAAAGATGAGTGTTTACCAAAACTACATTTGATGTGCCGTGTCTTTTGATATGAGAAACAGAACAAAGTAAAACATAATAATAATAATAATAATAATAATAATAATAATAATGATTATTATTATTATTATTATCAGACACGTGGTGCAAACCTTCAGTGGTATTGTAATGTCCCGATTATTATATTTTGGTTTAGTTTTGGTTGCTGTCGGTTTTCAGCCTAAAGCTTGGGTTTTGGTTGTTATCTTTCAGCCAAAAAGCTGCCTACATTCTACATTCAACAGAAGCGGTAAAACTGTACTTCTTAAAACATTTGTGTAGGACCAGTCTTGGTGTACATGAATACCTTTTACTTTACATTTAAACAGAATGGTAATAATTCCACTGAAAATGGCAAAATGCTTTCACCAAAACATCAAACATATCCAATGATTTTGCAATGTTTATAAATAAAATATTAACCAATAATAAATAGTATTTTAAATACTGTATCTACAAGAAAATTTTCATAGTTATGTTTTGAGACTACTTAAAATTCAAACACTATAATTAATGGAATCCCACAGTAGAAAAAAAATTGCAGCAATAGTAGTTAGCAGTAATCTTGTATGTTACAGCTGATTACACTATATGTAACATGTTGCTTTTTGACTACTACATATTTGCAGCATTTCCACTTCTGCGTTTCTTTACTGAAACGTGAAAAATATTCTCCTGTTATTAGGTCTAACGATATTATGTCCCATATATTTTGAATATTTGGGTACTTAAAACTTGATAATATGTTATGACATAAATATTGCCAGGTTTTTAGTTAACATTTTACAAGGTCTTCTGCGAACCATATAGTTGATTTTTTTTACTCCAAACTGAGTTTAGGTTTGGGTATCACTGCCACAACCGAAACCGAACCAACATTTCGGGAACCAACACATCAGTAGTAATGTCCTCCTGATGTAAATATGTGGAATGTAAACAAACCCACTGCCTTTTTCCTCTGGAATGCATTTAACACACAGCTGTTCCATGTACGAGTGGGAACAAGATCTGGAAGCACAATAATAAGACGTTGCAGAGTCATTAAGGAACGTTCTAAAAACTGAGAAGTACTCTTATATGTGACTACATGTTATGGTGGTAATAATAGTTCTGAAACTGTTACACACCACGGTACTGTGGTTTTCTCGGTTTACGTGCTACAATACACAGAAACTGACTCACAAAGATTATAAAGTATGCTACAAACGTGTAGGATAAACTGAACTCTTACAAATCCTTCTGCTGCCGGTCAGGCTTAAGAGAACGTGTCCGGTGGAGTGCAGATACATTTGCAGTTTGTGTGCCTTCTCTAGTGTAAAGCAGGCAGCTGTAATGACGCTGTATAATGCATGCAGACCGACAGCACAATAAGGTGAGAGATAATGGGAACGGACCGACAGTTTCTGTTCCATTTCTCTAGCAGGCTCCAAATGTTTGTTCGTGACTGATAAAGAGCAGGAAATCACGAGCCGCGGGGATGTTTACAAGGATGCGTCAAAGTGCCGTTTACTGCAGACGGCAGTCATCGGCTTCGTCCTTAAAAGGGACACTGCACGGTGATGAGGCTTGCAACGTTAGAAGAGCTGGCATGTGAGGACTGAGTCAGAGCAGGGCCGGGCTTTACATTAATATCTCTTGAAGCGCGGAGGCCCGCGATGCCCTAATATTCTTGTAAAGACACTTCAATCAGTGGTGAATCAAGGTCGCGCGCTTATGTAATGTGCTCAGGGCTGATGAAGTACCTGTGGCCGGTGAGGAAGCGCAGGTATGACTAACAGATGCACAAGATTCACACACACAAAAAAAAAAAACAAAAAAAAAAAAACAGGGTGATTTTCTCACTAAACATGAGAGACAATCGTGTGGATGCTGAGTGAACTTTTCATTAGCGTGTAAACAGCAGACTTCACGTGATGCTCTAATTCCACTGGGGCAATAAAATTAGCCTTAAATGCAGTCTTGGACAAATCATGGTGGAATATTTCCACTATTAGCTCAATTTCCTTGCCATCCTGCCCAGCATGAAGACAAGATTTTCAAAAAGGCCTTGCCCTCACTCCTATCTGCTGACAGCCTGCCTCACCTAGCACCCAAGTAAGCGATGCTGCTTCATACGCTTCCAGCTATCAAAGGAAATGTGATGGAAAGGAAGTAGGTTACCTGGGTGCCACACTAAAAAGGCTGCTGAAGTTACCTCCTCCCTTCATTCACTGCTGCTCTGAGCTCTGAACAGCTACATATCACTGGCACACACACACATGCGCATACACACAAACACGGAAATCCCTGGAAGAATTTTTGTGGAGCTGAGGAAAAGGAATTCTGCTACGAACTAATTTTCTATGTGAGAACACACACAAGTTCCAGAACATTCATGAGATTCTGCTTCATTTGAAAGCAGAACTGTCAGAAAGTGTCAAAGTAACTCTTAAACTGACACATAAAGTGGATGAGCACAGGCAGCGGGTCACAACTGCACTTCCAATTCACTGTCACTGCCGCAAAGCACCTGTCAGGCTACTTAGAGGCAACCAAATGATGTCTACCAAATTGAGCACGAAATCCTGTTTTATCCAACAAGTGAACATGTGACAGAACTCCTCCTTAACACAGAAAGGAGCAAGTTTCAACCTGTTTCCCCTGATTTTTTGTGTGCTAGAGGATGTTTACTTAAGCAGTATTGATAAATTGTTTAAATAACTGTAACTTAAAACTCATATAAATGTGACTTTATGTTGCTCAGTTAACTGACATTGATATTGTATCAGGAAACTAATAATCCCTGTTACTTATGGTCTGGTATAGGGGATACTGGACTTTACTCAGATCAGAAGTAGTATTGACCAAAATATCAAGTTATGTCTGTTTAATAAGATGTTATAACTAGTATAACTTGTCGCTGATTAAAAGAATTATAGACCCTTCATTAACATAACCATATGTTTCAACAATTTTTGTCTTGACTGTAAATTTTATGGCTGAAACTGATGCCTTTGGAACTAAATGAATTAGACAAAAAAAAAAACCAAGGGATTCACAATCTTTAACCATGATCTTGTGGAAGAAACTGGGTTTATGGACCATGTGTGAACGACTATAATATTATGAGGTAAACAGAAAAAGAACCAGAATTACCAGAAGTATGATCTGTATGTCTTCAAAGTACTATGAGTTCATTGTTTGGGTTTACTGATTATCAGGATAAGAAGAAATGGAATACATTAAACTTTAACAAGCAAAACCAGTTATCAATATAAGGCAAAGTTAACTGCCCAATTAGAACACACTCAGGGCTCGAAAGTGATGTTTCTTTGGACTGAAAACTGTAGACATGATATTCATATTGTGTTAAATCTGAAATTCATTTCAAATACCTTGATCTAATATCTGCAAGATGTTTAAAATGTCAAAATAAAACATAGCAGGTATGTGTGTCTGCACACTGTATTTTTACTACAAAAAGATCAGCCTAGTAGACGCTGACATTTTTTTTGATGAATGCAGTGACACTAAATAAAATATATGCAACATGCATTTTTTAATGTGTTTCCCAAAAAGATAAATTCCAAGACCTTCAAAACAAGCGCGACATTATTACAATCTTTATTGCCTTTAATCCGAAAAGTAAGACGTAAACATTCGTGTAAGGACAAGACAAGAAGGAAATAAGTTACAGGCTACCGACACATCCAGCGGTATTACAGTCTTCAAATGCTCTGAGAACAGAAATATTTGAATACTATAAAACTTTATTAAACAAGTAGCTGAAAATAACAAAGTGTATGCAGCGACCGCATGATAAGTCAGGATGCTTATTCGCATCATGGGCAGGATTTATGAAATTTATGATATGCTTTATGAGATGTTTATGCGATTTCAGTATTTATTTTCTTGGTGCAGGATGTAACATCTGTGACTGTGAATAATAGCACACAGGAAACAGCGGGATGTTCATTTACAGAGCGTTCTCATGTGGCCGAGTCCTAATTGACCATTCTGCTGCAAGTGCCCTCCCTTCTGCATTTTAATAATGAAGGTCGTCACCTCTTACAAAAAACATCAGTCCCTAGATTGTCTGAAATGACTGAGGGACAACTTTACTCAAACTCGTGTAACACATGTACATAAATACCCCCCCCATTTCTCAGTTGCACACAAGACTGCAGTCAGTTACAAGAGGCAGGCCTTGGTATTGATTGCAATATATCTCTTTCAACAGAAAAAGGGATGTGTGACAACTTTCTGAATTATGGACTTATGTCATTTTATCACCTGCCTTGCTTTCCCACTGTGGACTGAAGCACTTATTTAATGTGACCTAAGAGGACCAAGCATTGACTAATGGATGAAAAACAACCGCTAGAATAGTAAAATAAATTAAATAAGTGTGAAAAGAGGATGCGAGTAAAGTAGGCCTTTATGAGACATGTCTCACAGGGTATTTGCTGTATCACTCTGCCATTCAGTGAGCCCATACATTCATAGTCACAATTTAATGACTATTCACCAGGAATAGAAGTTGAGTTTCACACATAAGGCTCAATAAAACAGCACTTCCATCTCAAAGCACTTGACAGTGGAAGGAGAAACAAACATGTTGAGAAAGATGGCCTGAACTGTTCTATAATATGTTTCACGTTTCAGTCATAGCTACGCGGAGTGTGTGTCATGTAAAAACCGAAAAATGAGAAAAACGATTAAATACGACTGGTAGCAGAAAGCAGCGTACACTTTACTGTTGTTCCAAGATCAAAAACTAAAATCAAATATGCAAATATGATGGTGGATGGTTAATATATTTGACAGTAGAAAAGCATTGTGGGAATTCAATCGTCGGACGTTGGGTGACAACGAAGAATTTGTCGATCAAAAAACAAAGATGAAAGTGCAAGAGTTGCCTGCTGAGGCTACTTTAAATGGGACAAGTTGAAACATCGCGACACCTCCTCGATATACGAGCAAGCATGAGCGTAATATCTACACATTAACACCACAATTACGACACTAACGCTAATTAACAGAGCGCTCCAGCGGCTCTGAAATGACAACATGAAAAGCAGTGCTGATGCACTATCAGAAAGAGTCACTATCACAGCACGTGAGGGTGCATAAATGAACTGTACAGACGAGAAAGGAACGTATGATTGTAAAGATACATGGACCTGTGTTCAAAACTGCAAACCTCCACTCTAAACAGTACAAAAACAGGGCTTCTAGAAGAATCTGTTCGAAGCCATAATATGTTTTAATGAGTATGAAAAAATACCCAGATGGCATGCTACAGTCAGTCAGTTTCTACCTGCGTGTCCAAATAAGGGTGGCAGCAGTGGCAGCAGACTGAGTTGGTTGGACCAGACCTCCCATTCATCCTACACACGACATTTTACCAAAATCCAAGGCATAGGAATATTGGATACAACTGAATCTCACAATCCCAATGGTGCCATGTTTTCCAAGATGGTATGTCAAACTCAACAAGATAGCAGATGCAGAAATAGCGGTTTTCAGGGTGGTGTTGATTTTTCATTAAATATTTGTGATTGATATGCTTTGTTAATGTGACACCTTATCGAAATGTTTTAAAAACACGCTTCTCTTTCTTGTCAAAATGTTCTAATATTTTCAATAAACGTTTTACTGACAAAAACATGTTCCAGACATTAAAAGCTTTTGGAGCATTATTGAACCAAACTGACACTTGCTTTCACTGTTATCTTATGAAACAGTCAACATTTCTCTCCACTTATTTGAGGCAAAGAAACAGCATTTAAAGGATGTCTCTGCTATGCTGGGAAATGCATGTCTACATTTTGTGTTCACTTTAAAATGCATGTGGCATCCTAGGAATAGATTTATTGAGCGGATCCAATCGTAGGATACTTTTCTAACTGTGATCCCCAACTGGGAAGCGGTAATCCAAATTGGATTCAGTCAGGAGTTTAATTAAAGATGAAGCAGATGACTGACTTGGATGGTCAGAGATAACCAAATGAGAACGTTAAGGATTTATTTTTAAGTGTTTTTGTTCTTTTTGGACCACTGGAATTGCTTGACTTTCTGTTTGCAAATGGGAGTAATTAATACATGTAGTTCAAAGGCACATCTCAGTCACGTGGAAAGTTTATGTTAGTGGTTAGCAAAGTAATGCTCACATGTTAATACAGTTTCTGAAAATCATTTCTAAAAAGGGCCTTAATCATTAAGCATGTTTCATTAGTCGGCACCATCCAAATGATCATCGAGGGGCAATTACAAACTTCCACTCTAATTAAATCCCCTCCAGATAAATTCAGGATATTCTAAATTCAGGATGTTATAAATCAATTCAACGTGCATCAATTCCAACTCAGCGGGTCCTTAATTCCGCTTGACGTATCCTTTCCCCTCAGAGTCGTGCCGCCTGAACCCTTTCTGAAATTACAAAAAACATGGATTTTCACCGTCATGCAGAAAGCTTGTTTTAATTCTTCTTTCCCCCAGCTTCCTCTGTGCCAGAGGACACATAGATGCCTCCATTGTTAAGCAGGTCCACAACACAAGCACATCAACATGCTGAGAGAGAAGTGTCTGCCTGTGAGCTTCCATTTGCGCCGGGGGCACAGTGGCTTGAAACAACACCTAAAGATGAGGACGACCCGAGCAGAATGAGCCTGCTGCCCTAAAATAAACACCGCCAGCTGCTGATGAACTTCGCTGTGATTGAAAAGGCCATCAGGAGGCTCAGCGCAAATACGTGGGCCTACAGGCTGCCGGCAGGACGGCTTGTTTTGTATGTCACTGGATGTGGGAACCTGGACTGCACATGGCAAATGTTGCTAAAAAGAAAATCGAGAAATAAACAGCAAACGATAAACATCGTATCTACTTTATGAGGTGCACTTCACCCTGCCCTGAAACATGACCAGGGGTAGCATCTCGCAATAGGACTGGTCTACTTTCAGGCAGGTATGCAGGTCCCCAGGGATTCCCTGACTGTGGAATTCAGAAGTAGGATGAGCAAGAGAAATGTTATAAATGGCTTCAAACGGCACACGGTGTCTTGATGCCAGACAGAGCAACACGAGCTCTTCAGAGAAGACTGCCCTGCTGGAGCTTTCACTCACAATAGTGTCACAGGTGTACGGAGAGTCACTACACAGAAGCACGCCTGTCCAATGGGACTCCTGTGGACTGACACTGTTTATCGTAGGTACTGATGGAGGATGATGAGGGTAGGGCAGAATAACCAATGAGCCGCCAATAAACAATCACCACTTATGGACAATCTGTGTTACCTTGTACGAAAGGAAACCTAACAAGAGTACCATAGTTATAACACTGGTGTTATCAGATTAAAACTGTAAATTACAACACCGGTGAACAGAAAGTACAAAATCTTGATGCTGAAGCATAGGAGAACATTAGCCACTGTAACGTATACTGACTCTGTGTGTATCGTGCTCACGAAAGCAAAAACAAAGGAGATGTTTTAAAATGGATGCTAATGTGTAGGAATGTGATCTGCGAAGTTCATTTCAGGGCACACACAGCCTCCCTCCCCATAAGTGAAGTAACACTGAGCATTAAAACAGAATACACACACAGTACCATCATCTGGTGCAAACTTAACAGCAGAGTAGCCATACCCAAGTGGGTTCTTGTCATAGAACAGCACGCTGTAAGACAAGGCTACAATTCTTCAGAGACTTCTGCCAGAACTTGAGTATAAATTCACATTAATCTGGTGCTGCTGTATTGCTGCAATTAGGAGAAAAGATTCTGGCTGAGACTTGACTTCTCTGATGGATTTTAACAGCCAAATTAATTAATAATATGAGTGAGAAAAAATAAAACATGATTGGAAGTGAACTGCTAAAATGGGAACTGAAGAAAATCAATGAGTAAGAATGGATTTTAAAACACAACCATCTAATCCCCGATAGTCCACCTGTAAACATACAATGTATCAGCTGCGGTAACTGGCAGGCATTTCCGGAAACACCTCTGCAAAGATGGGAGGCTGCAGCTCTGGACCAAAGTGCAGAGTCAGGTCAAGCAGGATGTGTCTGCCTTCCTAATCACGCTGACACTGGGCTGCCCTGCACAATCATAAAGGAGAAATCTTACAAGCTTGGGTGCCACTGAGCTCTGCACTGGTAAAATAAACGGGGACTGTCATCTGGAAAGATGATGCTAATATGCAGCCCCGCATCACAGACATCTGATATAATTGTGCAGAAGTGTAGGATCCGCCTTTCCAGCTGGGTAACTTGCACGGTGCTCATGTTAACACGGCTGTCTGAGACTCTGAAAATTACGCATAAGTAAATGCACAACGCGTACCCAAGAGTTACGAACAGCAGCATAGAAAGGCATGTTTAACCGGGACTGGAGAGTGGAATAAAAGAAGCTCTGAAGTGAAGATACTCTGGCTGTCTGACTTCAAACAGGCATCACGACTCGAGGCTAACATGCAACGAGAATGAGAATCCAGGGGAACGGCAGCAACTCCTGCTGCTACATTACCCCTTATTGCATTTAGGGAAACAGAAACATTCATTTGTCCTACACACTGAACTGCACTTCCTTTTTTATCTTCAGCTGTGATGAACTCCTTTGTGTCATTATAATTCATAATCATTAAAAGCGCGTTCATCCATGGGTCTCAAAGTGAGATTGCCTACAGGGCTTAACTTCCTCAGATGGAAAGCAATTTCCACTGTTGGTGTCACAAACCTCGACAAACAAATATTAAGTGTTTTGTCTCTGTAAAATGTAATAGCAATATGTGTATGTTTAGTACTTGGTATGCATACGTTTTGTGCCGCTTTTCTTATTGTGTGTAGTGACAGCTGGCAGTATGGCTGATCTTAAGGATTTGCGGGTGAGAGGAACAGAGATGAGGGAAGGTCTAAAAACAGAAGGGTTTATTTGACACAAAACAAGGGTGAAATGGCGAAATGGTGAGGAAGCTGGTTAATACTCAGGGTAAACAAAACAGAGGGCGAACTTGGAAAAGTAAACATTAAAGCCCCAGAAAATATAGGAGAACGGGACGTACACAAACAGAGCCAAAAACGCTAACAATCCTACATTCACCAACAATAACAAGCACGTATACATAGGGACCCAAGGAAACCGAAACCAGGTGCACACACTAATATAATCATAGGTGCAGATATGGAGGTGAAGAAACATAGAAATCCCACATGGTCTACATTTTGAATCTAGAAATGAGACAAAATAGACAGGATATTTAACCCAGCTGAGATGATCCACAGCATTTATTTATCCAGTATTTGTGCAGCCCCTGCAAACAGCCACAGCTTTGGTCTGACCTTTGACAGAAGAAAATTTAAAATCTGCACTGTTGCTATTTAAATTTCATCCTCCATTTTTTGTGATGGCTTCACCAAAGAAAGCGTCCAAACTGCTGGATGAAAAGACCGTTTCAGGTGCATGTAGTCAAAGTGGAAACCTTTCTTCTATTAATATTTTAATATCCCATTCATATTCTGAATGTATAAAACTAATGGATTGTATTGGTGCTGTATTTGAAGGCACATGCCCTGAAATGAAAAGACGTATCCTGTGATAACACTGAACTTCAGCAGACTTTAAAATGGCTTTATAATCTTACTTGTAAGCATAAAGTTATTTTATTGGAAAAATAAACTGCAAGTACATTGATCTTTTGTGTAACTGTCAGTTTGGCACTGTAAATCCTGTGGTTAGTTACTATAAAAAAGAGTGTCTCCACTTTCTTCAACCCATTTGCATGTGAGTCTGTAGCGTGAAGTTAGACATGCACTAGAAATAATCAGTAAAAGCACTTTGTTCATCCTTTTGTGTGGTCTTGTCCAACGTGTCTGTGTTGTTTTCCCCCAGCAAATTTATATCTGTAGTCCGAGGGGACTTTATTACACCCTCGCTGTCTTACACTCACATCTTTAATCTCTGCACAATGAAATAAACATTAACAACAAATACAGGTCAGAAACTACAGAAAAAGACTCAACTCACATTTTTCTTTAATCTTTTTTAATACATTCTTCTTGTAACAACATTCACTTTTTTCAGCTGTTTGATGTAAGAATACAGTTTCTTAACAAAAAAGTTGCCAGATAAAAACTGATAAATCATCACAAAAAGTGAAACAGACATAGTAATAGATAGTATTGAAAAACAACAAATTAAAACATTAACGTTAAAATGTGTATCCAGTGTTCTCTGTATTAGACAAACAAACCTGAATTTAAGTCTTAATGAAACCAACATTTAATTTATAATTCAATAAAACTAAATCAATACCATACATGTCTCCTTGGGACATATCTGTAACCAAACAAAACAAATTAAATTTAATTGCCTCTGTGCCTTTTACAGACTGAAAACTTTAATGCAAACTATGGTAAAATGAAGCTTGCTTCGGAAATTAAAGCACTGGTAACAAAAGCATAACATTTTCAGCCTTTCCCCGTTACAAAACCCACAAAAATATGCATAGGGGACAAGGGAATATGCACACATTTTTATTTTAATTATGAACATGTATGGATGTACATGTTGAATATATTGGCTGACATTTCATTAAAATGGATACAAACACATTCAAAACGAGCCGACTTCGTTATAGATTCATACCTGTGAAATGTTCATATTTATTGATTCTGGGGCATCAAATATTCATAAAAGGAACTTGAACACAATAGTTAAATATAGAATATCGAGCTGAACAGAACAGGCTGTTGTCTCGAACCTGACCTGCTGTTTGACATAGCATCGTGGCAGAGACAAATATTTTTAATACCAACAGCAGCAAAGACCACACTGATGTATTTTTTTCCTTAATTAATGAGAAAGACCTTTGGTTTCTCTCATTAATGGTTCCAATTTTAGAGAAAGTACTTACATTGCTTAAAGAAAAGTCTAAATGTCTTTATACAAAGAAGGGTTTAATGTAAAGCAAAAAGGAATTCAGATTAATTTATAATTTGAAGGAAAACCATGATTTTTGTAAATACAATTTTTGTTTCTGCTACATGTATTCTCACAAAAGGAGCAGGAGTACAAGATAGAATTTATAGAGATACAACTTATTCTTATATAGAGAAATGAGGCAAGGAGCTTCATGAACCGTGCTGCGACAGAATCACAGTGAAGTGATCAGAAAAGCCAGTTAGAACAGGAGCTGGTTCTCATCCCAGGGTCCGGTCCAAAAATCCCAGCAAAGCCAGCTGAAGGCGTGAGACTCGGATGCGGATCGCACTGGCACAAAACTGCCGGGAGAGTCGGGCATGGCCGAGCACGATGCACTTGGCACTGAGCTCCGAGGAGCGGGCAACACCAAAGGCAGTGCCACACTGGGAATGGGCAGCTGGTTATGAAACCAATCAACACTACCTGGGCAAAGCCAAACTGGCAGAGGAGCACACATCTTGTAGGAAACATCAACTGACAGGAAAAGTGGAGATGATAGTAGAAACCACCATCTGGATAAGTGAAATCCTAACTGCTAATGCCTCTGGGGGAAAAACATGTATCACTGAAAAAGGATTTGAGCAGATGTCTTGGTTGGTTTCATATTCCATGAAATCTGCGATATATTGACCACTCCTCAGTAAACGGTTTGATTGCTACTGTAGTTTACTTCAGTATTCCTAAACTTTACGTGACCTGCTAGTTCATCGTTAAAACAGAAAGCACGCCGTACATAATTCTTCCTTTTTGCCACTGAGATACACCACAATTGACCTTCAGTGGAGATTATCTGCAATTCCTTTCAGAATAGAGCTGTTTGGAGGATTACGTGGCGCTGGCCTTCCAGTGGATACTTACTTCTCATCCATCTACACTAAGCTGAGCACTCGGTGTGTAGACGTCAGAACAGAACGCACACTATAAAATGCGACACCTGCGTTACTGCACGCGCAGTGATGATGAACAGCCAAGACTTCAAGCAGTAAGACACACAAGTCTCCAATAATGTTTGCAAAGCAATGATACGGGGCAATACATAGTGCACAGATGTGTTAATAAAACTAAACCTTCCTCTGTAAGGTCAGCAGGTACTCTCAAGACAGTAACGGCTGTTTCTCTGAGCAAGGTCATTAATGTGAACTGTCTAAACACACTCTCCAGCTATACACATGTAATTGCTAAAGATAATTTAGTATTTTGTGCTTCCAGTTTTTGTCTCTATGGCACTAAGATATCTTTTCCACAACTAATGTGTATTTTCAATTTTGGACTTTGTGGACAAATTAGAACCACCTCATTTAATCCCATTAAAAGTCAACATAAAATTCAAGACATTTATCTCAGGCAAAACCTTATTAATCCTAATGTAATGTATTTTTTACCTTGCACTGCCTGGGTAAAATAATTTCTTTATAATAATTTATTTAGAATAATATTAACATTTATTTTCTCAGCATTATGTGCATTCATTTATTTCCCATTATTTATACAACTGAATATCTACATTATATAGATCAGTATTTTACTTTGTATCCGTAACAGATTGTGCTAGTCGGTGCAGTACAGTAATCTTCACTTAATTAAAAACAGCAGACGTGTTATATCCTGTCATGTCAAACGCATTATTAAGGGTTCGTATGACCCTTTCATTATATTGTTAAAAAAAAACCCAGTGAACTTGTGCCATAAAATCCATTTGCTAACGAGACAACTCCAACCGC
Organism: Chitala chitala; assembly: GCA_025773905.1. NCBI lineage: Eukaryota > Metazoa > Chordata > Actinopteri > Osteoglossiformes > Notopteridae > Chitala > Chitala chitala. The sequence continues at coordinate 29,432 of JABJVR010023283.1, forward strand.
ATTACGTTCCAGAAACTGACACGTGGTTACACAAATTAGCACTATTCCATTAACCAGAAATAAAAAACACATACAACAGAAAAATATACAGTATGCAATTGCTTATAAACCTTAATGCATATTTATGCATATCGTTCTCGGTAGTCGATGAGCATTTTGATGAAAAGAATAAAAACAGCTTATAGATGCAATTACTGCAAGAAAACTGTTTCTACATGGTGTCAATTTTTATAAAAATTAATTGGCACAGAGAGAGAACATTTCTGTCAAAAAAATAAAAAATCAACAATAAAAAAAGATTTAATGAAACATAAAAGTATAGAGTTATGAATGTTTATATATGTACTATACCGGTATTCACTAACATATAATGAATGACATCATCGTTTTGTGAAGCTGTTGCGTTTCATATTTTATACAGTATTCCCGTGCAATATTGAAGTACAAGTGAAAGTTTACACATTTACAATAAAGATATACTGAATAGCTTATGAAAACCTTTATGAAGGATTAAATAGTGGCCAGTGTTATTAATGTGTGTTGAAATGGGCAAGCTGATTCATAAACATTCCATTTTTAAGACCCTATTTGAGAAATAAGACAAAAATGGAAATAGAAAAGTATTAAAGACTGACTTGAATAAATTAAGTCTAATTTCTTCAGCTATCTCACAGGTTAGTGCTTGCTGCCACAGAATATTAAATGATCTCGTTACATATAGAACTGGTTGCAAGATAGACTCCCACATTGTGGAACCACAACGGTCTTTTCCGTAGAATGGAATCCATTTCAATTGAACTTAATAATGTGATAATGGTTATCAAGCGCCAAACTGAAGTTAAAAAGCTGGTGAAGGACTGAACTGATTTGTAATTCTTTGCACTTTCCGTTGCTTTCTTTAAATTCACAGTGCACACCTTTTCACTCAGGATCTAATCATGATTCTCCTTCATTTGGACAAGAATGCACTGAAAGTTCAGCATCCACACTGGACTCAAAACCAGCAAAGCTGTGCTCTTTTCTCTTGTAATTCTCTCTCTCTCTCTCTCTCTCTCTCTCTCTCTCTCTCTCTCTCTCTCAGTTCATCAAAGTCATCAGTATTTTCCTGCTGCAGTTCATGACCAGCCCTTTTGCACATTGGAATACCTGCTTTGGTAATGGTACTGCACTGGAAATCAGACGGCTCTCTATGAAAAATATGTCCAATACAATATAGGGCCACAACATGCACAACCAAATTTTGTTACTCATGATAACTGTTTTTAAAGAGTGCTCTCCATGGTTTAATAATGAGCACAAGGTTTTGTGAAAATCTGTACAACCAAAATAAACATTTCACCGGCATGAAAAGCAAACACAGAAACTGATCTCCTCAACTTCTTGCACTTTGAATCTTCTATGTTTGACTGTACCTCTTTGAATTTAGATCAGTGAATGGATCAATGTTTCCTTTTTTCTTGGACCACCTATTTGGCTGTATTATTGCATGGCAAAAGCATATCTACGGTAAATCGGAATATCGGGAAAAAAATACAGTGACATTTCATCCCTAATTAGGCGCACTTACAAAAAGCCTGGAGGAGGTTAATGAATCCGAATGCACTGCCTAGCCAGTTGCGCAGGATCCAGTGATTTCTACAGGATAAGTTAATTCATCAAGAGCGTTTTTTAAAAGCTCCACGTTGTTAAGTCACAGAGCCGACGCAGCACCATTAAGGCCTTAACACTATTTTCTGAACAGTCTTCCAGTCATCTCCTGCCGAGTGCCGTCTTGTTTCACCGTTCAGCACTCTGGCCCAATTATGCGGTTTCACTGCAGGTGGGGAGATTGACGACTAATCCCCATCTGTCGGGTCACTGCCACAAGCTCCCAGAACGACTAGCGAAAATGGCCCCTTCAATGCTCCTAAAACTCAATAAATGTAAAGGAATTCCATAAATACTACTATTTTCTGAAATCCAGCACCCTCTGTCTAAAGGGTTGTCTGTGGGGATATGGTTAGGGGCCCGGTGTAAAGGAAGCACACATTCATGCATAAACCCCCCCCCCAAAATGAAACAAATAACACCTAAACTACTTTCATGTACTGTACTCGATTTAATTAATGTATGCTTCAAAATCTCTCCACGCAATAGCACGATGTAATATATGGGCATTGCACATTAGCTAGCAGACACTACAGCATATGTTAACTGTTTGGATCGTTTGTTATTTATCAAAGCGCAGCGGTGAAGCGGAAAGCTGAAAAATTGTACGAACTGTTAGCGGTAGTGAACTCAGCGATATAACAGCTGAGAGTGAAATAAAATTCAATAATTGTTACAAGATTTTCAAATAAGATTTGAACTGTGGCTTTTTTTTGATGATCGACGATTTCATTTTAAGCGAGTCATAACAAGACGTAATTGAAACGAATGTGGTCTAGAACGGCAGGCTGAGACAGAGATACCATCTGTGTAAGAGGTGTCTATTATTCAGCACACTTGGGGCTATGAAAGCAGACATTCCTTTAAAAAAAACCACTGCAAGTTCTGTTTTAAAACTCCACCTTTCTTAATACATCTTCCCCAGTAATGTGGGACCATACTTAATTTCACTGACACTTTGACACTATAGCTCACACTGACCCACAAAACCATCAAATGAGACATCTCTGTAAACTCAATAATCAAGGAATATTTACAGACAAACTACGCCTCGAGAGACAGTCCAGAGTCTCCCCTCTGCCAACTGAGAAGGGCACAGTCTAAAGATTAACTGTTGATAGTCTCATCTCCCATTTTGCCAGAAAGGTCGGAAAGACAATATTGACCAAATCAATTCAATTCATCACGTCTTTAGTGACTTCTAAATTACTATTTACTACTTGTAGCGGAAATTACTATGTAGACTAAAATAATGGTTATGTGCAGTTCAGTTGAATGGCTGTTAACTGTATTTATATCTAAACTATTGGTGTTGTCTTTCATTTTGTGATCTGTACACTTGACGCTTGATTGCTTGCTTGCTAGGTCTTTATCTTTATATAACTAGCTCAGCGAAGCTGTGTGACAACACATTCTGCCCCATACCTACTTACCTGATCGTCTAGAGTCTAGCTCCACCAAATCTCTAGGCCTTGGCAAATAACCATAAATGCATTTTATTCCCAATATCCACTGGAAGGTTTACGCATTTGTCCCGACTAACCTCCTACAATCTCAGTGTAAACTAGCTAAAGGTTGCAAAAGGTTATTAGAGAGAAAGTAAAAACCCGACAGCTGATTGCATTTGAAATGGCAGAAGCTGCCACAGCTTCACTGGCCATTTGGACTCCTGTGTTTTTATTCAGTTGGAGGTCTCCAGGCAGACTTCGCTTGTGCTTCTGTCAGCTTTGCTGTGCTGTCTTTTCTTTTTTAGATTCCGGCCTCTGTTCCAAATCACATCATTTAAGGGGGAGTTTTATGTGAGATGGGATTTAGCAGTAGGAAAAGTGTAAAGTCAGCGGTTCAAATGTGGCCAGGCTAAATTGCTCTGCCAGGCCTATCACAATTCTGCACCAATGTTGCCAAAGGTAATTACCTTTCCCACATGCCAGTTTTCCACGCACCTCTCAAAGCAGCGCTCACCCACTGAGGAGAGGGACCATTAGCGCAAATAACGCACCACTCGACTGTGCATGCACAGAGTAAATTATTACCTTTCTCTGCCTTTCTCTTTCATACCCCAACCATTACATTTCTGAAATGTAGTCCACCTTACAACATTTTCAGGATTAACGTTTATGGGGGCGTGATCCCAATTATACTTAGCAGATTTAATCGCATGTCATAAACTTCTGTAAAAATACGTTTACCTTTTAATGAGCAATTTTGTTCTGACCTCTATTTATCTACAAATGTTTAATATTAGACACTTTGTTAGTAAAGTCATTGGAGTTACCATGGAAGGCATGGCTCTTCTTAGGGAGATGCTGTTTGCACTTTACCACATTTCAAAGTGATATACAATAACATAGGATGTTAGCCGGTCGCAGGGGCAAAGTTATAGCATACAGCTAAGCTCAGGGCAGAAACTCACCCTCTTAAACAAACCCCGTTCTTGTCAATTTCTTTAAACAGCAAGCACTCCCAACGGCTCACCATGCAATTGATCAGTACAGTACAGCAGATGGCCTTCCCAGGGGGCACTTAATTATTCAGTTTAAAGGACGAAATTAACAAGGTCGAGAGCAGAGAAGCTGATCTCTTCATTACACTTGTGAACCAGCGAGCGGAGTATTTCTTTCCAGGACCTTAATGTCATTACTGCTTCGACATCTTCTCGCAGCGGGAAAAACTACAGGTGTGAAGTGATCTGATTGACGAGGAAATGCCTGTCTGTGAACCTACGCGCTTCGTGAAAAACTGGCTCTGTTGCTACGCATCTGAATTTATGGGTCAGCGACTGGCTCTTCTCATCTGCAACAGATATTCTGTATTCAGTGAAACATCTGCATACAATCCAAGCACAGCAGACTAAAGCATATTAGTTCAGAAGAAATAAGAGGAGGTTCTTATAAATTTTAACTTTGTATCTTATTGATTGCTTGACTGACTGCTAGTGGTCTGATGACTTAATGGGCAGGACATCAGGCTGGGATGTGGATGTCTCCTAGCTCAAATCCTAACCCAGGCACCAGCTCTGTGTTAGCTCCCCAGGTGTTGAAAAAATGGCTGCCTGCTGCTCCCCTGAGGGATGGGTTAAATGCAGAGAATGAATTTCTCTGCAGTGGGATAAAAAAAAAAATTAAAAAAAAAACGGGAAGATCGTCTGTTGAATTGTTCTTCATATCTTTTAAGCAATCCAGCTGAATGAACGGAATTTGCTGATAAGCACTTCTGAAAAGGTGACGCTAATATTGTTTTTAAAGAACATCATTTCTCATGGAGTCACAAAGTCCATTCATTCTTGTTAAGATTTAGCTTCATAGCATTACTGCATACAAACAGCCAGCCAGCGCTACACCTTCTCTCTGTAGAGGGTAAGTCACCTTGTCACTTGATGGTGGCCTTTTTGGCTCAAGGGATATTTTTCATGCCTCATAACAATCGCTGTCTGTAGCAATGCTGGGAGACTCCGTATAATCGCTCACAAAAATGCGACTAAGCACAATGTAATTCCACTATGCCAGAGGTGACAAACTTTGATCCCTTTGGGTGGAAAGTTATACTGCTTCTCCTGAAATTAGCTTGCAGTTGCTTTAAAGTGGAAATTATTTTGGTATTGAGCCCCTGCTTACAGTGTTGGATTGGCATTAATTAAAAAGGCATTTTTACATGTGCATTGCTCCAGCTGAATATGACAAAATAGTACATCCTGTACCGTGTGTGCGTGTGTGTGTGTGTGTGTGTGTGTTTGGCTCATATGAAGGCAGCGTGAAGTATCTACGGCAGAGATTCTGTGCCATAAATCCCTTTGGCTGTCTCAGGAAGCCTACGGACTCTATCTGTGTATGGAAACTGGCATCCTTTTAACCCCAACCTGGCAACCAAACAGTGCTTCCTCTGTTTTACGGGATTACAGAGTTGCATGCAAACATGTCCCCTACCATCACGAAGTGGAAAGGGACAGTGTATTTGACCGTGAAATGAACGGAGTCAGTGACTTGTGCGCCACCATGTTACACAAGTAAGACTAATGTTGACATCTGACTACCGCTGAGGCTGAAAAGTGCTCAAGTATTCCGTTAACAGCTGCTGTGCCTAAAAACAACATATCCATCTTAAAATAGACCCGTGAACTAAGACAGATTCTCTGGAAAGGACTGGCGTTAATTTGAATTTTATGCTTCATACAAATTATATCCACTTTTGAATTAGTCAAATAAAATATTAAGAAGTGCTAAAATTAGGCCCACTTTTACTTTCATTTAACCTTTCAGATAATGTTTCTTCTTAAATTCTAAATATCTTACTTGTTCTATATACTGATCGTAGATTAAACTGTTTACTAAACTCACGAATGTGAAGGCATACAAAAGCGTATTTTAACACTTTACTGACCAAGGCAGGACTGTGTACTGAATTTGTACTAAAGGCTTGGGGCCTACAGTTGCATAGTGGTGGCAAAAAGTGCTGATGTACCATATTTGGCAGAAGTGTCATCTCCAGGGTGCAGGCTTGCTGAATCCCTGTTTGTTCAGGCAATAAATCCACATACATACAGTGTACAGCTTTTGGCCTCAGCTCGGCCACGGGAGCTGTCAGAAGGGTGTTGAATCTGACACCAAACCGCAGTTCACTCCACCCCAGGTCTGTGTGAGATGTATTCCCTTCATTTTGAGCATTCTTATTTCTTACCAGCAAATGTCACTGACACAGCCAGCATCTGAATGTTATCTCTGTAGTAACGTTGTATTTACTTCACATCTAAAGGTACTGTTTGATCGACTTACAAAACAGTTGTTCGGCAAATTAGTCCCACGTCAGCAAGCGGCTCTGGTTTGGAAAGGAAGACTAGCCAGTGAGTATCAGCTTTCCTGCTGAAAGCCAGACCACTGATCTGCCACTGTCTTACCTCTCTGTGCCATGAGCCTTCATTAAGACTAGGATCTCCATCTCCATTTCCTGGAGATTTAGTTACAAAAATTTGCTCGCTTGATGTATAATTAATGCTCCCTAAACCCTTAGGCTAGAGTCAGATCAGAGTTGCTTAGCCTCTGAATACACAATGTTTAATGGGCACTAAAAGCAGACCACCATAAAGACGCAGTGCCATGCTTGTAGCGCCACCTGCACCCGCTGCACTTGGAGGTGATATATAAAATATATGTGCAGAGTTAATGGCCCAGCCAGGCGTCCACCAGCTGGGCTTCATCTTGTCCATTTCAGGCATGAGCTAAGAGTATCGCAACTGCACATTTTCACTCGGCGCACTGCCCCGCACACCCAGTGTGGTCGGTCACAAAAGCACAGGGCTCTGTCATTTCCCAGAATGCAATCGCTGACTCAGACATGCGGCGTGGACCCAAAAGCAGGACGTGCGTTTTGACAGCTGATCGTGTTAATTACATAACGATAAGGATTCATCTATATCACTCCCTTTACAATTCATTCCATTCTCACTAGGGTTTTACTTTGACTTCCTACCCTCTGCAGTCCGTGCCTTTTACAGATTGTACCAAAACACAGTGTTGTAGCCAGGCAGGTGTTTATTCACCAGATGCCGTTCTTGCCATTACAAGATGTGGCTGCAGAGTTTCATTTCCACATGATGAAATCTGTGAAAATGAGAATTTGCACTGAATCTGAAACAAGCAGAAGTTAGTGACATTAAATTGGTCAATTGGTTTTTTTTTGTTTTGTTTGGAATTTTTGTTCCATACGTTTGTGTGTTATGATGATACACACTTTGTGAAAATGTGCTCCATCCATGCTTTTTCCAAACTTCTTATCTTACACATGGTCATGGGGGGGCCTGGAGCCTATTCCTCATATCTAAGGGCTCAAAGTAGGGGACACCCTAGACAGGATGCAATCACACACTATCAGCAATTTCAAAAAAGACAACCAGCCTATAGCACATGTTTTGGACTGTGGGAGGAAACCAGAGTACCACAGGAATCCCACAAAGCACTGAAATGTATGCAGACAGAGTAGAGGTGGGACTGGAACCCCCAACTGCAAAAAGGTACAAGGCAAGAATACCAACCACAAAGCCACCACAACCCACCTGTCTGCTCTGCAAACAATCTATTATGAGAAGCTACAGCAATTCAACCGTTTATGGATAAACACATTTAATGGCCTGTTTGACCAACTTTTCTCTGTTCTAATCATTGATCTTAATTAGGAGCCTAAAGCAAAAGTGTATAGCATGATATTGCAGAATTTCTAATTTATATCCTAAAGCGAATGCATTTTTAGTCAGGTACATGTCATGGATCAACTAAATTAATCACAGACCTGTATAGTCTGTCTCATGTAATCATATAACAAACAGTGTTTGTAACAGCATGTTGGTATCCTACAGATATTAACAGTGTTAACTATATGAATGCAATGGCTGTATTTTTCTTATCTTTTGTTTCCAGTAGCCACATTTTATCAGGACAAGCAAGCAACTATAAAAGATCCGTACCTAATTTAGGTCAAGGAAATCGATTCACATAACTCAGAGGCCAGCACACTGATAACGGTAGACCATAATCTCCAGTTAATGTGTGCGTTTGTTATGCCTTCTGCTATTTTATTTATTTCGGGTTTTTTTTTCTTTATCTTAAATAATGTGTTGATTTCAGCAAGCGAAATGACATAAAATTATGGTGATTAAAACAAACTTTATACCCCACTATATA
>JABJVR010023294.1:0-12537 GCA_025773905.1 Chitala chitala
TTTTGATATGACGAAAAATTTTTACGTTTTAACGAAATAATTTTTTTTTTTTAACGCAAATGTTTTGTTTTTTTTTTTTTTTTTTTTTTTCACAAAACCAACGCCAGTCTGTGATATAACACAAAGTCGACACTTTGTGTTTTAACACAAAAGCGCTATAACGAGAAACGTTTCATGTGAAAACACAAAACCGATCACATTTTATTTTTGCATGGTGGCAGCAATACCGTCATAATGGTTTGCTGCGACCAGCGTGGGTTATTTGAAAACGTAACAGGATCCGTGTACTTTTCTTTCTGTTTTCTGTAGGCTTTCACTACTACGAAGACATTTTGAGGGGTATCAGTAAAGCCGAAGCAGACGCCATTGGGAAGATCATCGAGGAAACTGTTCACACCATTGTGCCCGATGCCGTTGTTTCTCTCACCGGTGGCTTTCGCAGGTGAGTTCGCAAAAGAAAAAAAAAATTTATTTATATTCACATTTCCTTACATACATAAAACAGATTGAGTTTTGGATTTTATTAATACGCAACATATTTTTTTACTAAGCAGCTGTAAGCTTATTTGTGTTATTTTTACTAGTACTTGTGTTTTATTCCATGGTAACCCTAGAAACATGTTATTATTCAAGAGAATTTATAATTTAATCTGGGGCCTGAGAAAGTGAGGGAATTCCCTGGTAACCAATAAAATAGGTTATGTTTTCCCTTTGGGACCTTAAAGAGTTTATTGGTGATAGAACAGTCTCGATGTGTTTTCATTGTACTTCTTTCACTTGTACTTTACTTGACAATTGTGTTTACTTGTAGTAGGCAAAAACTAAACCAAAATAGTTTTTAAAAAAATTCAAACTATATGTACTGTAAAACTCAGGACATACTTCTTTTTCTTAAATGCCACCTTTTTATATATTCAGTGTTGAAGTGAGTAAAATGTGATGTAGGTGTCTGGGAGTGTTTGAGTTGCTAATATCACTTGTGGTTGATGGCAATAGAATATTTCACCTGTAAGTCTTATTGTTAATTATTCAGGAGCTCTGTCTGTTTATTTGATATATGCGGGTGGTTTTTCATTGTCAGACTGTCAGCTTCTTGTCTGAGATGTACTTTGAACTTTACTACCCACACTGCACTTACAGTGAAAGCAAAACTCTCATCACTTTTTAAACATTGTCTTTATCTTCACTGGATCAGAGAGACATACATTAAAAAAAGACAGGAAATCTTTTCAGGAAGGGTGTGGCTGGTTTTTACTGAAACATTAGTCCTAATTTCCTTCGAAGGATTACCAGTACAGAGGGAGGGATGGATGGATTTATGGATTTTAGTCCTAATTATAATTTGGTTGGAAACACATGAGAAGTTTGGAAGTCATTAATGTTATCTGTCATGTCTGTGGTGTGTGTATGTGCAGAATGATTAATGTCCAGTTCAGAGACAACCCTGCACTGAACCCTATACTGCCTGGAAAAGAATCCCTGGAAAGTCAATGACAATTAATGTTTTTCACTTTCTGGATAATTCAAGATGCTTGGGAAAAACCTGTGCCAGTGTCTACACATACATGGCAGTAATTCTAATGCATCTGTCAGAGGATAGCCTGCACTTTGTCTAGCTGTGAATGAATAACTCCATTTCCAATTATAAAGCCTAGGTAACTGATCTCTATTTCAGCCATTACACACTTTGTAGGGATAATAGTGAGTCCTGCAGCTTTCATTTGCCCCAACACCTGCTTAAGATGCTCACAGTGGTCCTCCCAGGTATTATTAAAAAAATAACCACATTATCTAAATATGCAGCTGAGAACACATTTAGGCCTTGCAGTACTCTATCAATCAGTATTTGAAAAAGTGGCAGGTGCCCCCTGCAGGCCAAAAGACATGACCTGGAACTGGTACAATCCAAAATGTGTTTTAAAAACTGTTAATTCCTTTGCACTCTCTGTTAAGGGAACTTGCCAGTAACCTTTGCACAAATCCAAAGATTTAATATACTTAGCCTTACCCACTTGTTCAAACAATTCATCAGTCTGGGGCATTGGGTATGGATCAAATCTTGACGTGGCATTCACTTGCTGAAAATCAATGCAGAACCTAATGGTGCCATCCTTTTTTGGTACTAGCACTACCAGACTGCACCACTCTCTAGTGGAAGGCTTAATGACTCTCAGGGAAAGTATGGTCTCCTTGTTCGTACTATAAAACAGTGAATAACCTTTCAGGAATTCTGAAGCTTTTCCTACTCACCTGTGAGTCCTGCTTCAACACAATGTCATGCTGCACCTCCTCTGTGTAACCTGACCTTTCTTGGAAGAGCTCTGGATCCAGGAGACTCTGCTACTGTTGTTTTTGAGATGGCTCCAAGTGAGAAACGTCATCTTCCTGTGGACCACCACCAGTAGGGAAATACTGCTCAGGTGGTTCCTCTTCTTCTTCCACTGCCTGACAAACAATTGATACTTCATAGGGCTTTGTGTAGGATGAAATTCCTTTAACAGGTTCACATGAAAGATCGGTTTGTTTTTACTCCTTTCTGGCATAGCAGTTTCATAGGTCCCCATCCTAACCCTACAACAGCAATGCCTGCTGACCAGAGATTAAAGTTCTTTCTTGAGCATTCTGGTCATACCACCTATTTTGATTTCTCTGGGCCTTTTTCAAATTCTTGCCATCTGCTCCAGTCGATCACTCATTTGAATGATATACTGGACCACATTTTGCTGTTCATGCCTTCCCACAGCTCCTTCAGCAGGTCAAGAGACCCTCTCAACTGCTTTCCAGCAGACTAACCTAATGGCCCAGACTTCTTGTTGCCATTGACACAGGGTTGCAGTCCTCTAAAATGTTATCAAAAAGTTTTCCACATCATCATGCTTAATCAAGGCATGAAGCTTGGGTTCCTTACATCTTCCCCTTGTATGGCTCCTCTGGGTTGTTATCTTTGGGATTGTATTACCCATGTCTACATCCAAGTTATCTGTATAGCTACTCCTGATCTGCCCTTGTATCTGTTGGAATTGCTGCTGGATACTCCTTCATTGCTGCTCTTGTCTGGCAATTGTAGAATCTGCTTGGTCATCATTAGCTGACTGGGAGTTCACCAGAATTCTTACCAGGCTTCCCAGCTCTGCAACTGCCTCCTGTGTGGAGGTAGATGGTCTTGACCTTTGGGCCTCTGGGGAAACACTGTTGGAAGCAGCCGCAGCCTACTCTTCTGATGAGCTTTGCACTGCCTCTTGTTCAGGGCCTCTGGTCTGTCTTGTCACGTCTTGGGTGGCATTCTTTTATTATCTGTTAAGGCATGTCTCACTGTGACACCAATTGTTAGAAGATGGCCAGGGTAGCCAGTAGGTTGATGGGAAAAAAAAAACTGCCAGCTTCACCAGACAAGTCCAAATGCAGGTGATTTATTGTTCCCCAAGATCCCCCGGGGCCAAAAAATAATAAAAAGAAAAAATATAAATGAAATATAAATGAAAGAAAAAATATATAAATAACACAGCACATTGCTGCTAATAAAAACCCAACAGTTCAGCACTGAAGTTTAGTCACAGGGATTACCTAAAAATCACTCTTCAGCAACTAAAAAAAAAAAATCTGTTCTCAACAAGTGCTACCAAAACTGTTTACATAGTTGCCGGAAGAAACCATTTAATAAAGACATTACAATCATTTAGTACAAAATGAATGCAAAACTGGTTAAAACACTCAGATGTGGTGAAGATAAAATACAACTGAAAACAAGTACAATGATCAATCATTATACATCACAATAAATAAATATATTCACATGAATATTCCCATACTAAAATTCCCCCCTTCTGTCTGTTATCATTGGAATCGCCCATCAGCGGATGGACAAGCACTAAACTACTTTACCCATTAGCTTTCTGAACACGGGTCCTTTGACGGGCGTCCCTCACACAGACTGGTAAATTGAGTAGAACTTACAATATCTAAAACTTTTATCAATATCACTTGGCCAACCTGAAATGAATAAGTTGTGCTATATTGTTTTAACTGAAGAACTGAAGAAAATACCAAATAAATAAAATGAACACAACATGGAACGGGACTGGCGTTTCATTACAGCATCTAATTTATTATTTAGGTGTCTATCATAAGCACACATCTAGAGTGTTGATATTTGTATAATTATACTAAATTGTTTTTTGTGACATTCATACTTTGTTGCTAACCTGGCGAAATTTGACTGGCTAAGGAATGGCTGTTAATAGACCATATGCAATCACTTAATGTGTCATTTTCAAAATGCGGTCAACAGCAATTAGCGTTTTCTAATATTCTAAAGACCTTTATGTTTTTAGTCAAATAAAGTTTTTAGTTGCTTCTATATGTCCACTAAGTCTGTAACAGGAGGAGGGCAGTTCTGGGGTTTTTTCTGGATTTAAATCCTATATATGAGAAAGAAGGAATGTCCCCAGTGTGTCTAACAGTAGGAGGGTTGTGCTTGTGGTGTTCTTGGGTTTAAACCCCTATTTATGAGGGAGAACGAGTGTCCACAAAGTTTCTAACAGGAGGAGTGCTGTTTCGGGGGTTGTTCTTGCAGCACTGGTTTTAGCTCCACATTTCATTAAGGCATCAATTGTGCATCATAGAGCAGGTAATTACTTCATTTTAAATTTAAAAGAATCCTGATAACTTCAAGTGATTGTAAAGCTGAAAGAACAGTGTTTTAATATATGCAAAAGAACTTCCCCACTTATTTCTGTAGAGTGAATTTTATTTCTGCAATAAAATGGCTTAATTAGTACTGTAATTAGGGCATTTTCTAGATGAGAAGCGTGCATGCTCGGTAACTGAATAATGATGACTGTACAGAATTATACTGCTCTCTGTTACCCAGAAATGGAGTAAGCCTCAGTAAACCGTATAATATCACTCTGCTGACAGCTGCAGTTGAGAAATAAAGACAGGCAAATACTGACCACATAAATATAGATTGTAAAATAGATCATCCTTTTGAATATGCAGTTTTTCTTCAGAAATATGTGTGCTTTGAACTCTTTTTGGAAAAACTGGTCTTGATATAAATGAATGACATGTATGATAAGCATTAATTTATTATTAATGATTAATTTAATAATTCCTTTTAAAAACATTGCTGTGAATTTGACTAGTACATTCTATGTGTCATTAACAATCTCCATTACCTTTGCACATCATTAGGCTGTTATAAAAACAGATTTTACAAAAGAGAAAAAAATATCTTGATTATGCCCAAGTTAGAGGCTGAAAAGATTCAGTGTAAAGAGCACAGTGTATATATGAGTCTGTTCACATGCGCTCTGTGCTTGTTCAAGACATCAGTGCAATAGCACTTAACAGAGAACAATGAAAGCCATGCCGTGACCTGACCGTGACCTGTGGGTTTTGTCAAATTCTTTTAATTTAGTATTTTGTGTGCTGTTTTTATCAGAAAATTCAAAGTATGCAGTTCAAAATATGGAAATGAACTACTATTGATGAAATTTTGTGAATACCACTATTCTGTTGACCTCTGATTACAATTGAATTGTGATAAACAAATAAATACAAAGTTTGTTCTTGTTTAAATAACAGAACAGCTGAACTTAAGTCAGGTTTGTGTTTGTTTGTGTTATAATGATCAAGCCCTAGATAATCAGTAATGTATTACAATGATACTTCATATTTTCCTATAAAACTTTCATAATTTTTTCATTTTCTGAATAACAGGTCTGCATTGGTAGACCATTACAGGCAGTACAGATTTGTGTCTGCAGAAGGCTTTTGACATGCTATCATGTTTTATTTTCCTACTGATGAATACTGATGTACAGAAAGTTAAATTGTTAATGCTTTGCTAGGTCCACATGGGCTGGCTGGGTGCACTGTGACTCACTGGAGAACGTTAGCCTGCAGTGGAGAGCTGTTTCAGAGAGTTTGAGAGTGAAGTAGCCTGGCAATTTCCTGCAGAGTACATACTGAACATACTGAAGCAGGCCAGGGATGCCCTGCTGAGTAAACATACTGAAGCAGGCCAGGGATGTCCTGCTGAGTGAACATACTGAAGCAGGCCAGGGACGTCCTGCTGAGTGAACATACTGAAGCAGGCCAGGGACGTCCTGCTGAGTGAACATACTGAAGCAGGCCAGGGATGTCCTGCAGGGTAAACATACTGAAGCAGGCCAGGGACGTCCTGCAGTGTAAACATACTGAAGGCATGTAAGAGCACTAAGGACTAAGAATTTTTTTCACTCTGTGAAGATAACTGGCATATTCACTTCTGGCATGTTTTAAACATTTTGCTGTTTACGTTTGAGTGTGTGTCCCATGGTGTGCTATGGACCCATGCCATCCAAATAATGTGGTTTAGTTGTGCAAGAATGCAAATTTGCAGGTTTTGTAGAACTTAGAACATCCATGTCACTTAGCTTAAGTGGCATTTTATAGACAATGCTTATTTCTGGGCCCTGATTTGCTCTCCAACTATTAATATTGTTTTTTTGCACTTTAGACCTTTCTTTGTATGTGTGGGTGCTTTTTAAAAGCACTGTGTGGGCATGTGTACATTTGAGGGATGCAGACTAACTTTCTATTTGAACTGAATTTGACATTGTATTTTGGAGTGTAACTATGGAGTGTAACTGTTATCCTTGACCTTTGTATGGTATTAACAATCTGCTGTGTCAATACACCACTGCTTTTGCAAACTGGTATATTGACGCAGATCAAATAGAAAAGCAAACCACCAGTTTTTTTAACAGTATTACTTGTGAGGTTCCTTGTCTGTTAGTCCTGTCAGTATTTAATCTGCTGCTCGTCGGCTGTAGATAAACAGTTGTGCTATCCATGGATATTACATTCCAAGCTCTACCGCAGTTGGGTGGAACCACGGATTAGAGAAACGCCTTATATAATAACCCTTTTTATATCCCTGGTCGTATTTGATTTATGTTCCTGTGTCTGTGTGTCTCTTTGACGTCTTGTGGGACGGACTTTGAGTTGAAGAACGCCCATTGGTATTCAGGAATGCTGGTCACCAGGCTGAAAAAGCAATGAAGAGCCAAAATATTAACAGGACGTCTCCAGTTTTGGAATTAAAAAGAGTATAAAAGCGAATTCCCACTTTTTTACTACCAAAATTTGTCCTTATTATTGTTCCACACTAGTTTCCCCACCAGCACTCTGCACAGTCCCCATCGTCTTCTGCTGTTACCAGAACAAAGGAGGTGGATCAGTACTGGCTTCGCTTCACGTACCCTTCTCATCATGCTTATGCTTGCCTGTACAGTATGCACTTGACTGGCGCCATGTATTTTTGCAATTTTTATATTTAATTTTTTT
Organism: Chitala chitala; assembly: GCA_025773905.1. Lineage (NCBI taxonomy): Eukaryota > Metazoa > Chordata > Actinopteri > Osteoglossiformes > Notopteridae > Chitala > Chitala chitala. Next base: position 7,333 of record JABJVR010023294.1, read on the forward strand.
TTTTTTTTCTGCCATTGACCCCAGTCAATTGGATCAGAGGATACTGAATCAGCAGATGCGGGGGCACTACTGTACTATGCACTGCAGCTTTATAACTTTTCCGTTAAAAATTGTTGGATTGTACACAGTAATAACAATGAACACAGTAATAACAATGAACACAGTGAGGTAAAAAATTAGCCCATGAGATAAAACACTGCACTTATTTTTACCTTTTTTGGTTAAATCTGCACTTCTGACTGAGAGAAAGTTCATATGTCTTGTCATTAGTTTTTGTGGGTATGAATGATTTTCTCCTAATAATAGGGCTTCTTTGCTGAATAAAAAATTTACCTCTCTTTATCAGTCTAATTCTCTGAAGCAATATAATGTTCCGTGTTATGTCACGTGTATTTTTTGTAGAAAAAAAGAAAAAAAAACAGTATCCATTGATGTTATCACAATTTAAAGATACTCTTTGAAAATTTCCATCTCCAAGATGCTTTGAGACTTACAGAGCTGAATTCTTTATGACTGAGATTAAATCTGATCAGAGGATGATGTCCTGAATTTTGATTGTATAACTTATTATACAGATGTCATCAGGAGGATAATTTGATATATCAGGATAAACACTTGGCATAATCTGTAAGCATTCTTGGTCTCACCTACAGCAGATCTTTAAATGCTGAATAGTGTATCTAAAGCAGATTTGTCTAAGGTTAGTAAGGTTAGTTACGTCTGTGTTCCAAGCAATCATCTTGCCTGAACGTGCTGCGGCCTTAATGCTAAAGTGTTGCTATGTGTTGTTATGCTCTGAATGGTGGACAGTTTATTTTAGTACACTAAGATGTAGACAGGTGTAATGACTTTTGAAAGCTTTCAGCTCAGTCACCCATGATGCTCTGACAGCTTGAGAATGAAGACCATGTACAAAGAGAAGGCAATCCAGTTCCATGGAAAAGTCATTTTTCATTTTTGTGGTAGATTTACAGGTTACTTTTAGTTATTTGCCTTTTTAATTGAAAGGAACCAGTGCAGGTTTTGAAAATCACTTGTCACAGTAAAGACAGTAATGTATACAGCAACTACTATGACTGGCTAATTCTGAAGACACAGAGGTAGCAGGTGATAGCAGGAGATATAGCAGGAAATAGCAGGAGATATAGCAGGAAATAGCAGGAGATATAGCAGGAAATAGTAGGAGATAGCACTCTGTGCCTGCATAATTATTCACTTTGGTAAACTTCAATGTGATAGCAACACTCGGCATTCCTTGTCATTTAAGAAATAACAACACATCATAGAATTATTGCAGGTTCTTTAATTAAAATTAATATCTGTTTTTTGTGTGATTTCATAATTGGATTGTGTGATTTCATAATTGGATTGTGTGATTTCATAATTGACTTGTGACTGTGTTTACATCCTCTGTTTTTAGTTATTTTGTATACACTTAGAAATAGAGATAATGTATAATTTATAGAATAAAAAGTAATAAAAGTTAATAAATGTCAGACACAGCATACACCATATATATAAGCATTTGTACTTGAATTTTAAAAAATGCCAAAAATCAAATTGTCCTGAGTTTTTTTTGTTTAACAGTCTTAACAAAATCAACAAAAATTTCATACATTAATCATTTCCAATATTTTTTAATTTTTTTAAACAAAATTGAAGTTTTCTCAAATTTCCCAATAAAAACACCATGTCGATATGATGAAGATAGACACCAGTGTACCTGGACAAATACTGTATTACATATTTTGCACCTGAATGCCTGCCTTTATGAAATTCTTTTGTCAGAGAATTCATGTTGTCAGCACCTGCTTGCTGAAATTGCTTTTCCTGTAACTCTCCCAGTTCTTTAATGTGACAAGTACTTACCAGATATATATATATATATATATATATATATATATATATATATATATAGACACACACAGAAATATCTCACTTTGATTCATCATGTACAATGCATGGTAAAATGAAACTAAACAGTTCTATATTGTTTTGTTAACTTGGGAATAAAGCTGTATTTCTTTCACTAATATATTTATATGTTGGCTAGCTGTATTCATTGAATGCTTTGCTTACTTACATCTCCAATAAATATTTTTTACAAGATACATATTCATTTTTATAAGCAATAGAAATGCATATTTAAAAATGCTTGGCATAAATGTTTTTTAAAGTACTATACTAAAAAGTAAATGCCAGGATCTAAATTGATACTTGAAACACCCCAGCCTGTCATGACCCTTGAGTCCCCTAGATGTCACCCTTCCTCCCGTCCTGTTTGTGCTGAGTCATTGTTATAACCTCGTTAGTGTTTCCAAGACCTATCTATTTATGCTTTAGTAATGTAAACCCCTTCTTATGTAGTGTTCTTGTTGGTTGTTGATGTTAGCTTAGTTTATCTTATTTTATCTTAGCTTAGCTTAGCTATCAATCTGTTATTAGTAGCCTATAGCCTTGTTTGTTTCCCTGTTGTCTGTATTTTGACCTTGATTCCCCCTGCAACCTATGATTGTACTTTGTTTTGCCCCTCATTAAAGCCTCCCGTTTGCACATTTCACCTTGCATCTCTTGCCTACTTGGCAAAAACATTACAATACTCAAGTATCGATCCACCTATCCCTAACACCAGCATCAGAAGTTGCAGATGTTTTCTTGATGACTTCACAGCTGTCATGTATTATAAGTTGGTCTTGTTTTTATTCTTAGAGGGAAGGAGTCTGGCCACGATGTGGACTTCATTCTCACCACACCTGAGTGTGGAAAAGAAGAGGGTCTCTTAGCTCGTGTAATAGAACAGCTCCGGTACAAGGTATGTACAACCAGGGTATGTTCATTGTCTATTATATAATTACTTTTCTGTGCCTTTCCATCATTCCTAATTTGAAAAGTATGAACAAATATCTAAGTGTACTAAGAGGTCTACACAGCTCTGGTTTTTCAGTCCTGCTTCTGCCTGGACCTGCATAAAAATGGCCACTTTTGTCTTGCAATCTGCATTTTAAAAGTTTGTTTCACTTTCACCTGCACCCACAAAATTCCACTCCACTTCCATCTGTATTCACACAAACTGGCCACCTTAGTCCTGTTCTGAAAGTCTAATGTAATATCGTATTAAACACAATTAAACATAAAACTTGCCATTAAATTGTCTATACTGGCATTCTAGGTCACAATATGAAATTAATACAAAATAGGTCATACTAATTTGCCAAAGAGCTTAATAAAATATGCTTTAATAACTGTCACATGTAACTAAATTAAGTGTGAATTCTTATTTACTTGGCTGTTGTATATTAATTAGTAATTTCATGCATTAATTATAGCGAGCAGTTGGCTGCACTTAGCATCGGTGGCAGTACTTTTTTGCCGCCAAATGTTACACTTCCCTTTGCTTAAGTCTTAAATTCTCGATTTTAAAGATGATTCCTCAGGTGTGAAGTTTGGACCTTTTCCAGACTCATCCATTACATGGAGCCTGTGCAAACAAATGCCCTGTCGTAGAAAAAAACCTCTCGAATAAACTCTGAATGTATCTATCATGTTATTTGTCAGCGTTCTGATGAGTTACAAGCACAACATGGCTTGGACGTTGAGGCGTTGCTCAGGTGGCTCACTACACCGATACCGCTTTAATGTCACACCAACTCATTTTCCACAAGTGAGCAAAGAGACTCACATGGTGTTCATTCATGTATTTTTTTATATATGCTATTTGATGGATTAACATCAGGGAAAATGTGGCTTCACTTGGCCTCCTGGAGTACACACACACACACACACACACACACACAGAGTCTCTCTCTCTGTCTCTGTGCTCACTCTGTGTTCACAAACCTGTCAACACAGCAGTTAGTCAATTTATCGGTGGTTTTATGGTTACATATTTTGTTCATTTATCACACTTCCACACAGATACACTTTCATTGCACTTCCTGAATTTTTAAAAGAAATGTGAGTCAAATATTCATGCACTTAGAATTCATAATTTTAAATTGTCAATATGCCTACTGGACATTTGCATTCTAATAATTTTCACATTCTGACATTTTTTCATATTTTAGCATCTGAGTAAGCAGTGGCCATATTTACCAATTGACCACTTACCAGTTTCTGAATGCACAATAACTGTAAATCACACTCCAAACGAATTTAAGCATATTTTGAGACATGTCTGTTTTTTTAATTGTATGCTGCAAATTCTATAATGAAATGCAGATTGTTGCATTGTCATATAGAGACACACTAAAATAATGATGTAATTTTAAATTATATTACTTTCTTTTTGTTGTGGTATTTGAGCATGTTTTACATCTGTGTTTGCAATGCAAAAAATATGCAAGAAGTTCCATGATGGTTAATGTTTTCTGCTTGATTTACCACAAAAACCTGTGATTTAAGATGAGTGTTGAACTGTAGTAAAAGATTAGTCAGTAGAATTATTCCATACTATACAGAGTAACTTGGTAACAGATTCAATGCTAATTCCTTGATACCTTTGGTAATTACTGGTACATGGATCCCTTTTGTAGTCTGGTTAAAATTAATATGATTACACGGGAGACCAATTATATTGCAGTGCAGTTATAAAAATATATATTTTTTTAAAGTAATATTCTGAATGTGTGTTTTAAATTGTGCACTACATATTAAGACTACTTTTGGTTTGTTGACTACATTCATCATTGAAGAAAATGCTAAATTTCAGGTAAAGGTCAATGGAACTAAAGATGTAAGTTCTCCCCATCCGACTTTCAAGACTCCCTGATGTCTATGTATAGACCCCTTGGGGGTCCACACACCACAGGTTAAAAATCCCTGTTGTAGTGCAAGACACATTGGTTTGTTTAAAAATATTAGTTTTGCTCTAGTAACCAAATAAAGAGATAATAGAGAGTGGGAAGTCCATAAGACCAGTTAGTCTGGAGGGATAAAGGTCTAAATATAATATAGAGAATATCTTAACTAAACCTTACATTAATATAAGCAAGATTACTGGGAGGATCGATGGGAGAGTGTGGAATCCATAGTACCAGTCAGTCTGCAGGGATTCATGGCAGATTGTGTGGAATCCATAGTACCAGTCAGTCTGCAGGGATTCATGGCAGAGAGTGTGGAATTCATAGTACCAGTCAGTCTGCAGGGATTCATGGCAGAGAGTGTGGAATCCATAGTACCAGTCAGTCTGCAGGGATTCATGGCAGA
>JABJVR010023294.1:12637-27687 GCA_025773905.1 Chitala chitala
CCAGTCAGTCTGCAGGGATTCATGGCAGAGAGTGTGGAATCCATAGTACCAGTCAGTCTGCAGGGATTCATGGCAGAAAAATGTCTCCCTCATCACCACATTCCATCTGAGCTGCACTGCTACTGATTGCTGAGCTGATAGGAAATAAACGCACAAAGTAACGAGTGAAGCAGTGGATGAAGCATATGGAATGAAAGCTTGGCTGCAGGTTGTCGTGGTTTAAAAATAAACGTCATTTAAATGTTCATTTCTCTAGGCCTGCAGTTAATTAGCTTTGTTCTTTTCATCTTGTTTAATCCAAAAATACCTCTTTTGCTTCCACATCCCACCCTTCCTCATGATCTCCACTTCTTGTTGCTGCATGGAGGCGGAAGGGGATTGTAGGTGGGGGGGTTGGAACACCTGGGTGGGCGGTAGAAAATAAGAACTCTCTTACAATTTGTACAGAGCAGACACAGCAGAATGTGACAGGTCCTCTGGGACTCGGGGAAAGCTGTGATTAAGTGTAGGAAAAAGAGGGTGAATTTAAATCTTGTAACCTTGTCATCCCAGCTCTTGCCCTGCAGCTTTGGGATATTAGGGGTAGTAAAATCAAAGCTTTTTCTGGTAGCCTGCGGTGATACAAAAAAATGAAAACTCCAAATGTTCTTTGAAAATGTACTGTTTGCGTCGCAAGGTTAAGTTCTGAAAAGGCTACAGCAGAACAATGAGTTGTAGAGTCTTGTCATCATATAGGCGTTAAACATATGATAGGAATGTGATATGGGATTTGTTAACTATTCAGTACATATATATCAACAGTATATATTCGCAGTCCCGGGTTTTGTCCAGGAATCATTACTATTTTTCAAGATGTTTTGGAAAAGAAACTGTTCAATTTAGAAGCAAGCATTGAAATATGAAAGATTTTATTTTGGAACTAAAGATAATAATTGACAAAATGCTGAAATGTTGAAACTTGACATTGTATTTTGCTACAGGGACTTTGATATACAAATAAGGACTGCATTACCTCAATTCTTTACAAAATTGTTTCTTTAAACCGAGCATTCAAATGTATGTTCAGAGACAAGTACAATATTTTGCAATAATGAAGGAGAGACCCTTGGTAAATGTGAAGACAAATAAAAAAGCTTAATTTGCTAAGGTAAACATGGGTAATGATGTGTCTAGGTGTCACTGTCACGCCCCCTTGTTCTTGTCTCGTTTTCCTGTTTCCTGGTTTACCCATTTGCCTTATTTAAGTGTTTTCTTCTGTCTTTGGTTTGCTCATTAATCTCTGTGAATAGACCTTACGAGCCTTGACTGCCTCTGTCTCACTCGTAAACGTGACAGGTATAAATTTTTTGTAATGGAGGAAATGCAGACTTTATCTGCAAGGCAGAATAGTCAGTAATGTCAATATCATACATGTGTGTTCAGTGAATTTTAATAGGTCTATCCATTTAGCAGATATCTAGCGACTACTGCATATTGTCATTTGATAAATTGTACCATAAAATTGTTTTAATGTTGTCTGGCTGAATAGAGTATCCATAATTTTGTATTGCTCAATATTCAACTGTTACAAAATGTTGTTATAAATGTTAAATATACAGAATATCTACAGTGTTGAGCCTTTATAAAATAAAAAATTCATTCAGTACCCTTGTATGCAGTAAAAATATGTAAATTACTTTTTTCTAAATGGAAGTAAATTATCCAAAAAATATTTGGAATTATCTGCAATTTAAATAATTAATGGAGAAGCCTTAAGCGATTCATCTCAACATCCCCCTCAAGGACTAACTGCATTTTTTGCTTCGATCAAAGAAACGTGGTTCAAATACATTTTGCTGAAAACGCTCATCTTCAGTTTGAAGGGAGTTTAAATCTTGTTTTCACGGTCATGGTGAATGTCACAGTGAATTTCATCATCGGGGTTTTCCCCACACACACCACTTGCAATATACTCTGGGGCAGGTAGGATCGGTCGTCAGAGTTGTCAACTGTATGATACAACAAAAAATATATTAATGAAAAAAGAAATGGTGAACTTAAGTGTTGCTCTAGATATGCAATTTTTTAACCCACCAAGCTGTGAGTGGATTAATACCAGGCTGCGTCAGTATTTGAATTCTTTCTGTTGAAATCCATGTCTGTAAACAGCTTGGTGGGGCAGCATTGGTTACCTGGTGGGAAGGTGATTACTGGTTACCGTTCTCTTAAACAGTGTTCAGCTGCTCTGCCATCATTTTCTTGCTATTTAGTGATATTACTGCAGCTTGAAAAGAGGAACAAGAAACTGTTTTTTATTAATCATGTTATTTGCCTAATAAGTTACCTATTCCACGGATACTTTATGTAACCACGTTTTAACTGTATATGAATGCAGTGAATTTATAGAGCTCTACTGAAGTCTTGATAGATATGTTCATAGATTCATTCAGTATAAAGTGTCTGTCTTTAACAATACTAACAATACCTAGAATAATGTTAATTCATATACGTTCTTGGATTTTATAGCTAACTGCATTTTGTATTTTCTTATTTCCAAAACCACTGTATTACATTGATCAGGAAATATTTACTGAAGTGCATAAAAAAGGGGGAATGTATCCTGAATGGGATGGACACACACACACACACACACACACACACACAGGCTAATTAGTGTTGCCAATACACTTAAGCCATGTCTCTTATTATGTAGGGTGAGAGGAAAACTCATTCTGATCTAGTTTTGCTTCCACTTGGGTATATAATAATTACATTGATGGAGGAGGAGGGAGAGGATTTGCACCAGTTTTGTGAGGTTTCACATTCATCTTAGCTCACCTGACAGTGTGAGCACACAGATCTCTTACAATTTATTAATACCAACATTTTCCCCTCTCTTTACTGTACCTAATTGGACTTAAGGGTGAGTCACTGAATGCACATTTGGCTAAGACCAGCATAACACTTACAGCTGTTTAATGAAGTAGGTGCTTTGATTTAAAAGAGGAGCCACCGTTCAGCCTAAAATTACTGTCTTTTTTTAAGACGCTTGCTACTGATGCAGGAGTTGAAACGAAAGTGCGCTAACCTAACCATTACTGTAAGCTGAGGAATTAAACTGACAATTTACAATGCAAATCACCTCACTGGTACCAAGCAGCAGGGTAATAATAACAGGCTGACACCCAGAGGAAATCAGTCAGAATTTTGTACTGGACCCTTCGTGCAGAAAGTGACGTGTGACAGCTGTGTAATTCCCACTCAGCTTATGAAGCAAAGGGCAGTGATCGTTACTGGAAAAGACTTCTGGGAGAACGATAGGATGCATTTCATTCTGAGACATAGCTGTGAAAATAATGGGTTTTCTTATAAAATATGTTCTTGGAATTAGCCCAGTGAAATTTATTTCAGCTGCTTTTAAAGATAAAGCAGCATCCATAATTTGACTCAATGGCTATTTAGCTTTTTTAAAAATCAGATTGTAATAACTTTTATATTAAAGTGGTTTTTTTCTATCTGTGAGGAGTTTTGGTAATTTAGAAACCTTACTTGGAGTTAATGCACATAATTACCTGAATGGAAACATAAAATTCTCAAGCATTAATTAAATAATGTATGTACTCAAGCAGGTCCTGGCCCAATTAAAAATTCATGTAAACAAACAACCGGTCCCACTCTTCACATATAGTTTGGTACGTATATACACACTGTGGGATGATTCAGTTTTTTTACGGCAGCTCATAGCACATTTCAACACATAGTACAGAGTCACCACGGCCTTTCTTTGCTTTTGAATAATTACATGCATTTTGTTATCATTATGGGAAGCTCTGACTTTATAGTGTTGGTTATCCAAAAATTTTGAACGTCATAAAAATCACTCAATTAGGAGAATGACATCTTGCTGTTTGTCAAAAAGCATATCGATAGTATATGACAAAGGTACGATTCAGCAAACTTGGTTTAGTCTGTGAATATTTACTGTGTGGTTAGCTATGGTATATGAGTATTGAGCAACATAAGGCCATTGTGGTAACTACAGGGAAGCATCGTGGTTTTGATGACCTTCATTAACCCTTCTCTTCCATACATTGTCTTTCTTTCTTCCAGGGTATCCTGCTCTTCTACGAGCTCCAGGAATCAACGTTTGACATGAAGGAGCTGCCAAGCCGGCAGTTTGAGGCCATGGACCACTACCAGAAGTGCTTCTTGATCCTGAAGCTGAAGCTGGAACCCTTGCAGACAAATGAAGCTGCCCAGAGGGAGTGGAGGGCTGTTCGTGTGGACCTAGTCGCCCCGCCTGTCACTCACTTTGCTTTCACCCTTCTTGGCTGGACTGGCTCTAGGGTACAGACTCACTTCTGTTTACTTTTCATGCATAAACAAGACACAGACAGTGATCAATAAAGAATTACAAAAAATAATATAATCTTCTAATGATGTCAACCATTTTTGTGGCTTCATGGCAGGATGAAGTGCAGGCATGAGCATAGGTTAAATTTGATTTTGTTGAATCATTTTATTTGAGACACTGGTCTGGAGTCAGCTGAAGTCGGAGGTGAAGTCCATGGATTGCATGTGGTACCTCATTTATCTGTGAGCAGAGCACAATGGTGTATGAGGGTCTATAACATGAATCATTGCTGCTAGAAGGCTGGAAAGAAGCACACAGTGAAGCCAAAATAGATGCTGTGGTGTGTATCTCTGTAATATACAAAGTGTGGCATATAGGCAGCTGAAGGCTGGGATGCCACCAGGGTTAGTCAGGGTCAGGTGACTGGGAGTATCGAGAATAGTGTGAACCAGCAACACTCAGGGATATCGTTCATTGTAACATAAAGCTTAGCTACCAGATAATAGGGGTTTACTGTCTTAGTCAAGCTGCTTGTGCTTACTTCAGTACTGTGAATGGTAGCACACATTTAAACAAAATGCATTGCCATGGTAATTTCTGCTGCACACCTAACCTGCTCCAGGCAGGTTTAAATTGATGAAGATTGATTTAAACGCAGGTGAGCACTGCTCGGTTACCAAACATGAACCACATTTTTACCAAAATCATATGTACAGGCTAGCCTTTTACCACCACTTTCCTATAGAAAATGTGGGTACACAGAAGATCCTTTTCATGTTGCTGCACCAATAGTGAACAGCTCACTTTGCAAAAGGTAGGGATAGAGACCGTCACTGGTTTTGCCCAAGGATATACTCTATGAATGATACCGATTCTCATTGCAGAGAACTTTCTATTATTTGTCGGTTGGGGGAACCATATGTCTCTAATGCCATTTGCCAAAGTAATACCATCTTTTTCCACTAGAGATGCATCGCATAGTGTTTTTTTTTTTTTTGGCAGTGAAACCTACATGCATTTAGTCGGTGATGCAGAAAACCCAAGGAAGAATACTGCATGCCATGCGCTTCGCAATGTGGCAGTTTCTCCAACTACTCTACTGGATGCATTTGTAATGTTCCTAGCTCATTTATCGATGTGCAGACAAAAACAGTGTTAATGCCATTTCACGTAGCTTAGATGCTATTAATGTTTCACAATATTATTCATCATTAATGTTTACAGTTAAATAATCCAGATTAGGGATCACCCTCATCCCCATTACATCACAAGATTTGGCTGATTATATAAGTATAAATCCAATTTAGACTGCTATGTTATGGAAGTTCTCTACATTGCAAATTATAGCTTTGTATTCATACCTCTTCACCATTGATCACTGCTATTTAACTACTAATAAATGCATTTTTGCATAAATTAAAATAATTGGCTAATGGCCTGCTGTAGCACTGCCTCCTCAGACCAGCCCACTGCAGGACAGTCACAGATGTAATAGGTACCTCACTTGTTCAAATTACATGTTTGAATGACATGAATTGTTTATATATTCTGCAGTCTTTCCTCGAAATGATTGTGGTAGTGTAGATTTGTCAGGATGGCTTTATCCAAGTAATGCTGAGTATGTTAAACATATAACAATAGCATATATTACTATGTAAATAGACAAGTTTTTTTTTTAAGTGCGGTTGTGTGATTTCCTTCCAAACTTTTATTTGCCTATTTTTATTAGGGATTCCGGAACGTCTTTAGAAATGATTATATGATGCCATTTGGAAGTCATACAGCAAAATGCTATAGTGTATTTATGATAAAACAAAAGGCAAAATAATTATGGTTCAGCTACTCATTCTGTTGAATTTGTGTTTGTATTTTGTTTTTCAGCAGTTTGAGAGAGATCTGAGAAGATTTGCCCATCATGAGCGGAAGATGTTACTTGACAACCATGCGCTATTTGACAAAACTAAGGTATGGGGTGTTTGGTTATATCTCAGAGTCCCACTGCACCATGACGGATGCTTGGTTAATGTGGAGCTACTGAGCTTAGTAAGTCAAACCCAAATACCTATTATAGGTGCCACTGCCTTAAATGTAACAACAACAGAACCTTCCAGAACCTCTATGATTATTATTACTTTTATACATGAACTGCAATGTAGGTAAGAGCAAACACATTTTTTTGCTTCTGTGCAAAACATTTACAACATAAGAATTTAAACTGAATTTAGAACAAGATTACAACAAGTCCTCATCACAAAGGGTAGAATGAGAAATGGGATATCAAGAAAAGTCTCCACGGAAATGGAATATAATTATCACAAGCGATATATCAGTCCTCTGAGACCTTGGAAACTCAATTAGAAATAGTAACACGTTTTGTTTAATTACTAAATTAAAGTCAGTTATACAACTTACATATGATTATATCTAAATGAATGACATTATTTATATTGAACCAGGAAAATACATTGATAATTACATTTAGAGATATTAACTGCATGTAATAGATATGCAAACAGAGGAGAATATGTACAACCAGTAAGATGGTCAGAATGTTTTGTGTATTTTTAATGATTCAATTAATGTGAGAACAAACAGGAATATGCAGGTCTGTGTTCTTTCCATTTACAGTTTCTTTGACACTGAGTAGTAAACATAAAAATATACAATTTTAGTCATTTTTAATGGAAGCTACTGTACTGTCACCTATGACTTGCATTTTAATGCACCAATTCTCAGCTGATGGCATACCATCATTTCTTCAGTCATAAAGATCAACAAGGCCTAGTTGTTTGCATTGACATGATATCAAGTTTGACATTTATTTTATTCTAAGAGTCAGCTTTTGAGAGACAATGTGTCTTGTCATTTGAGTGACAGCTGATAGCAGACAATGTCTACAGCTACCAATAGAATCATTTGTAGATGGTGAGCTTTACCTGACATGAAGGCTCTTGAGAAGGAGCAGGGGTCAGGGAGAAGATTTCAGTCTGCCTCTTTGTCACTGTTTGTGGATGTTCACACTAAACATGATTTCTTTTAAAATACTTGTGATGAAGCTTGATCTGGTGGGACCATATCTTTGTTGGAACATTTCTATTGTACTTTTGAACAGACAGCACATCTCAGGCAAAGAGACTTTAACAAATATGACATGATATTGTTGGGGTAAAGGTAGCGGTCAGTGTTGTGGAACAGTGGGCTATCGGCTGCTCAAATAAACAGGTAGAGATGAGGTGTGGGATTTGAGGGCAGGAGAAGAATGGGCCCAGGGTTACGAGAGAGGGCACATAGATTTCCAGCAGAAGGACAGACTGTCAGAATGCAGTTGTCATCACTCCATGACCCCTTTGTGGAGCATTTCAGGTCAGGGCCATAGCTGAGCTTATTGTCAGTTTTCCGACAGGTGTAAAGAAAACATTCTCTGCACTCTCTCAGCCATTAAACAGCATCCATTCAAGTTTAGTGGGGAATGCTGGCATGTGATCGTTCTGTTCAAGCCCTGCTTAACAGACAAGTCACATGTCAAAAGGAATGCGATGTTCGTCAAGCATGAAGAAGTCAGTGTTTTGCTTAGGCTTGATGTAAATGTTTCCTAAAATTCTCCTGTACAACCATTCTTCTTTTCTCATCATTTGCTGAATTCAAGGTCAGTTAATTACTTAAAAGATTATTTCATAATGTCATAATGTAATGCTTTAAATTAAAATTAATACAAAGGAGATTCATATAGCATCTTTCCAGAGTGTTGCTCTAATTGGCTAAGTTCACAGAAATCCCTGCCTTTGGTTTCCCTTCTTTCCTAATCTTCATCTCTTTGTCAGTATAAGACTGAACCTGGCTGCCATTAAAACACTTATAAATAAGGTTGAAGGCAAGTTTAATGTTTTTAATGTTTTATGTAATAAATTTTACAATTTTAACATCTGTAAAGAATTATTTAGTATATCATATGATGCTTTAAAAATGAAAGATCTTGCAGGAAGTCAATGTAAAATTTAAATTTTAAATGACTTCATTTCGTGAACAACTAATTTTCCAGTAATGATAAATTGTATTATTTATTTTCTGAAACTCTGTCTACTGTCTACTATATTTAAACCTTTGTCCTTCCTTTGTCCTTCCTGTCAGCATTTTTGTTTAAAGGTAAGGTTTGGTAACTGTGTCCTTTGCTGTATATTTCAAGGTGTCACATAATTAATATGTGGTGTGGGGTGATGAATTATTGGTTCTCTTCAGAGCCTGACATAGTCTCCTCCCAGAACAGCAGTGCTTCTGGACCTATCTAACACTCTGAACTGTGCAAAAGAGAAAAATCTGTTACAGTCGAAGCATAGAGTTTGTGCATACCTGTGTGTGTGTGTGTGTGTGTGTGTGTGTGTGTGTGTGTGTGTGTGTGTGTGTGTGTGTGTGCTAGCACATGCTTGGGGGCATTGGCTCACAGTGAAGTTCACAGAATGAATAATGATGCCCTGGTCTTTTCAGTTCAGTCTGCTCTTTTAAGAGATGGTTGAAGTGAAGAAGACTCTGTGTAGCATTGTTGCCTCACATCAGTAGGGTTGTTGGTTTGAATGGCCCTGTTGGTACTATGTATGGAGTTTGTGCATGTTGTCCCTGTGCATGCATGGATTTCTGTCTTACAGCTCATAAGGCATTATAAAATTAGAAATTACTATGCAAAGATTTGGTCTTAGCTGGGTCATAGATGTGAATTCATCTGAGCCTTAGTGTTAAGCTTTCTGTACTTGTTTTGGAATGCTAATCCTGGAAGTAATTTTTGCAGGTTGAATCTAACTAAATTATATGTTAAGAGATTTACAATCCTGCACAACACAGGCTTCTCCCAGGGGGCTTTGCCCTGTTAACATTAATGTAATTGTTGAACAATTCCCTTCTGAGCTTTTATGTGCATTTAAGAATCATACATTTTAGACTGAAATAATGAACAATAGAATTTGATTTGCAGGACATTGTGAAGCCTGGTCATCCATAAAATTTATTCAGTATGAGGCATAATAGCCATAGTTTGTCTAATTGCTTGACTGTAGCTATTTCAAGATGATGACAGGTTCCTGCAGTCCTAGACTGAGGTGTGCTTACCTGCTCACTGTACTGACACAAACATGGGTTTATAAGTAAATTGATTTAAATGCTATTATTTTGTTGCTATCTTGAATACTCAGCTGTGTAATTTTTGTCTTCATCTAGTGGTCCTGTAATATTAAGTGATCTTGAATAATTCACATCCTCAAAACATTTAGTGGTTCAAGCAAAATTATGTTTTCTCCATTACATATAAGGATTTATTAGTTAAAATTCAGTTGTATTGTTCATTTATCTAGAGACTACAGATGCAACTCTACTTACAAACGTCCGACTTGTGTATATTCATAGATACGAACAAAGGCCGCTGTAAGTAAAATTTTTGTTCAGAGAAAGGAACTGTGCAGCCGCAACTAAAAAATTTTACGTGCGCGGCTCTCCAGTCAGGTACGGCGTTTGGCCGCTACATACGCCGGGCAGCACTGCAGTATCCGCAATCTTATCCCCTATTTGTTCGTAAATAGGGTAGTCTCTGTACTATAGTAAAATAGAACAATAATAATATTCCATACTGTATGTTTCCATAATTAAACAAAAAAAAGGAATTGTGAGTTAATGAATATCTCTGACTCCGATTACTGTACATGGTGTACGGCTGACCTTGGAGTGTCCCTTATATACAGTATGCGACACTTCATACGTTTTTCTGAGCAGTCCTGCCTTAAATTTAAACAATATGCAGAAAATAAAATACTTTATTGGCAAAATAAGGGCTTTTAAACTTCAACAATGTCAGTGTATAACTAATAAATCTAAATATAGCAATCCTCCAGTTTACATTATTAATTTGTTCTTGAAAACCTAGTAAATAAAATTTTTAAATGCACATAAAACAACTAATGCATTTTTTATTGGAAAAAATAATAATGCAAATTACCTAATTTAAACACATAGTAAGGTCTGCTAAAGCACATAATGTAATAATCTTACATAATGTAACAATAAAAATGTAATAAGAGCTCATGGTGCTTGGCCTGGTGACCCAGGTATGGGGTCACACCCTGGGCCCTTCTGCCTTCTTTTTCTGAGTTTCTTTGTCTGGTTTTCTTGTGTCTAAGTTCTGTGTCCATGGTTCCCTGTCTAGGTTCATCATTACCTTATTACCTTGTTACCTTTCTTGTGGTCTCCACTTGGTTGTTTGTCTTTGTTAAGTATCTGGGGGCTCATTTATAAAGGCTTTGTGTGAACAGAAAAGACAAGAAATGTTCGTACACATATTTATATGAAGATTTTGGGATTTATGCAGAAAAGCTTTTCTTGAGAAAGTTTGTATATATATGAATGGTCCTGAGCTGTTGATTTGGAGGGAAATAGAAAAAATGACATCCAGACATCAGATAAAAATGTGTCTAATATGCCTGTACTTAGTGTTATCCCTTAATTAATGTGTTAACAAATACAGAAACATTTTAATCATATCAGAGTAACAACTAGCAATCATCATTTGTCTTGAGTAAATAAACATAGTAATTGTTTGAAATTAATGACTTTCCATATACATGCTATTGACTGTGTGCATTGCAGTAAAATCCCCATGACAGTCAGAAGCTGCCTCTGTGATACACACCGATCAGCAATAACGTTATTCTAACAGCCTAATATTGAGTACTTCTCCCTTTTGCCGCACAAACAGCCCATCGAGGCATGGACTCCACTAGACCTCTGAAGGTATGCTGTGGTATCTGGAACCAAGCTGTCAGTAGCAGATCCTTTAAGTCTTGTAAGTTGCTAGGTAGGGCCTCCATGGATCGGACTTGTTTTTGTAGGACATCCTACAGATGTTGGATTGGATTGAGATCTGGAGAATCTGGAAATCAAGTCAACACCTCAAACTCATTGTGTTCCTCAAACGATTCTTGAACCTTTTTTGCAGTGTGGCAGGGCGCATTATCCTTCTGAAAGAGGTCACTGCCATTAGGGAATACTGTGTCCATGAAGGGGTGTACTTGGTCAGCAACAATGTTTATGTAACAGATATGAAAGTGTTTCCATTTGAATCCCCAGTAGTCAGGACAAGAACGCGAGTAGTCCTCCAGGTGGGAGACTCGCTCGGGTCTTTTGCTCAATGGGCTAATTGTCTTGTTAGGTAACTGTGCGGGCTGTGAAGTCGTGCGTTTGAGACCCAGTCAACCCCGTTACGTTTAGTGTTAGGAAAATTTCTCTATCTTCAACAACTCTCAGGACACCAGTGGAGATGGTTCAAGCAAGAAAATGTTTACTGCTCATATGAGGGAGAGTCCTCAGAATCAGCGGAGTAAATCTCAGAGTTAAAATAATTACACATAGTTTATATAGACAGTTGTGCTGGTATTTGTGTGCAAGGGGGGGGCGTTCACACAGGTTCACATTGTTGGGCAGATAAGCCTCAAGGCCGTATACTCTGCAAGCACAGGCATCAGGTTCAATAACATTTCTGCAGCACTGAGCCATTTCAATACTAAGCATATTAATTCACAAAAGGCTTAACACTTAATTTTTCTAACATTTAGGTAGTGTGGTGTGTGTCAAAGTAACATCCACATGAATAGCAGGACCCAAAGTGTCCCAGCAGAACATTGCCCAAAGCATCACACTCCCTCCTGATGCACACACACCTTACCATCCACATGATATAAAATGTGGTTCATCAGACCAGGCCACCTTCTTCCATTGCTCTGTGGTCAAATTCTGATGCTCACTTGTCCATTATAGGCACTTTTGGTGGTGGGCACAGGTCAGTATGGGCACCCTGACCCACCTGCAGCTACGCAGCCCCATGTGCTACAAACTGCAATGCACTGTGTCTTCTGACACCTTACTATCTAAACCAGCATTGACTTTTTGAGCAATTTGAAGTACAGTAGTTCTTCTATTGAATCGGACTACATGTGCCAACTTTGCTCCACACATATGTCAGTGAGCCTTGGCCACCCATGAGCCTGTCACCAGTTCTCCGGTTTTCCTTCCTTGGACCTTGGCAGGTCTTGACTACTGTATATCCCACAAGAGCTGCAGTTTTGGAGTTGCTCTGATCCAGTCATGTAGCCATAACAGTTTGGCTCTGAAATTGTTGCTCAAATTCTTATGCTTGACCATTTTTAATGCTTCTAACATATCAACTTCAGGGACAAAATGTTCAGTTGCTGCCTAATATATTCCACCATTTCCAGGTGCCATTGTAAACAGAGTTGTAATTCACTTCACCTGTCAGTGGTCAAAATGTTATGGCTGATAGGCGTATATACTCCTCGCAAGGCTGACTGTTAACCCCATTTCAACATTCATGTGGCAAAGGGGAATGCTGGCTCAATGGGGTACATGGAGTGGTGTGTTCAGGTGTAGAGTGCCCCATAGGTAACGTCAAAACAGGTGGCACTGTTTGGACAGGTTGGTGGTGTTCTGGAAAAAAATACATATATGAAATTTGTATTGTAACATTAACAGTATCTTTCTTATGTGATTTTGCTCAATAAATAAGCACAAAACAAATGGATAGCAATGATGTAGTGGTTCCAAACATACCTTTAGCTTCCACAACCCTGACGTTTCTCAGATCTGTACAAATGTTGCTTGCAGACCGAATCTGTAGTATGAACCTTGCTATCAGTGCCTGCTGGCCTGTGGACACATACTCAGGCAGTCTGACTCCTCCAAGCCTTTGGGTTTGGACCCGTTTCTCTGTGCTCTCTTATATCATAAATGAGGACATTAATGAGTGACTAAGTCTGCATGTGAATCGTAAATGAGGACATTAACGTGTGACTAAATCTGCACATGTATCATAAATAAAGACATTAATGGGTGACTAAATCCTCATGTGAGGCCTCAGGAGTGCACTGACATCCTCTCTTCTGTATTTACTGTCATATTGTGTACCTATCACAGTTTATAGTGTTGACTAGAAAAAGCTTTAAAAATCAGAACAGACATATGCAAAGATTAGGTGCAGGTGGGAAAAGATGGCATTAAAAGTTATTTTACTTTCTATTATAATGCAAGGATTTTTTCAGTCAAGTTTAAAAATGTTGTCAATCTCACTGACTTGTAAATGAAAAGACTTCTATCGCATTCTACTGTTTGGCTATTTTAAGTGTAGTAGTCATAGAAAGGGCCTGTGATTATTGTCTTAACCTAGGGAATTCCATTATTGTTGTGCATTATAATTATAATTGAAGCAGGAAAACAACCTTTTTTCATTGGGAGAAGGGTGGGTAGGTGGCTCAATGGGTACAACATCAGGCTGAGATGCAGAAGTTTTCCCGGTTCAAATCCCAGCCCAGCCACCAGGTACATCCTTGCACAAGACGCCCTGCGCTAGCTCATTGTAACATGCATGTGAAATGTTGTAAGTCGCTTTGGAATTTAAGAGTGGTTTGAAGTAAACGCACACTCAGGAATGTACACCGAGAAAAACACACTTACATGCATGTGCACAAACACCAGACTTGTAAATCACCAGTTCTGTGTTTAACCTGTACAGTATGAGGGACCCAGGACACATCTGTGTATTGTTAGGACAGTTACTGCATCATACTTTGATCAGTGTAAAAAGGAGGTTTGACCTGGTGCTGGCCTAGGCTGGTGACTACATTAGTCTTTGGCAAGATGCCACTGAGGTTTTATATCTGTGTTTTATGATAAATAAAAATGCAAACACCAGTGCTGCGTTTTTCCATCCATACAGGAATGCCTTCACAGCTCTGTCTGAAGAGCCGCTCTACTTAGAAAATAGACCTGCAACCAATTTCTCACTATTTAGGAGTGCTAATGCTGTGAAAAGTGACCTTCAACTCACAAGTAAAACTGACCTGACATAACTGAAATATAGGAACTTGAAACTGGTTAGAGAAGGACATCATCTATCAGTCAATTAAGCACATTTTCACCTTGAAGAAGGTCTATCATTTGAAAGAGCAATTCTTGCAACTAGGTAAAGTAAATATAGATTTTAATTTAAAGCTATAATAATTTAGTGACTGAGCTGCATCCCATTAAAGACAGGGAAATAATTAATGAATGTATGATATAAATGTTCAGGGAGGTGGAAGTAGGTAATATAAAACTCACAGCCTACAGTCAATGTATTGTAGCCTGAGGGTGTATATTTTATTGTCCCATGATCCAACTGTGCAAACAAGGTTAGAGCTACTATCAGCAGAGCTGGGTGTACACCTAGGGGTCCTAAACACCAACTGGCCCATATGCAAATAATAATAATAATAATGATATTGTCAAATTGAGTGTTCAAGTGTTTTTTTTATTGTCATGTACTCAGGGGAGCATAGTGACATTCTTATGCTACTGTTGCATGTAAGATACAAGGAAACGACAGTGCGGGTGTTGATACACTGGTAGTGCTTTCCAGAGGGCAGGAGTGAAAAGAGGGCATGAGCTAGGTGGCTGGCATCTCTGGTGATTGACTCACCTGTCTTCCAGCAGCAGGACAGGTACATAGTATGGATTTGTGGAAGATCGGTGCCAGTGATTTCTGAGGCAGTTTTGATTGTCCTTTGCAGCAGTCTCAGGACTGGGACAGTTATGTTACCTAGCCACACTGTGGTGCAGTCTCAGGACTGGGACAGTTATGTTACCTAGCCACACTGTGGTGCAGTCTCAGGACTGGGACAGTTATGTTACC
>JABJVR010023315.1:0-23426 GCA_025773905.1 Chitala chitala
CCCCCCCCCCCCCCCCCCCCCCCCCGCCCCCCCCCCCCCCACCCAGAGCGCGACCGAGAGCGAGAGCGACACAGAGAGAGAGAGAGAGAGAGAGAGAGAGAGATGTGTTAATTTTATTCCTCGGTGTGGTTTTCGTTTGCTCATTGCCAAACTAATTCACAGTGTTAATGGGCACCAGGGACGGACTGAGGAAAATCAGCAACTCGTGGTGCAGCAACGCAGGGACGATTACCGGCACAGGAAACGCTGCAGAGTGGCCAGTTGAGCAATCCCTTACATAACGGCGTCCACCGCCAGCCTGGCGGGAATTTACATGAGAAATAGCTGACTTATCTGATGATGATGTAGGGCATTTCAACATCTCACACGCTATTAACTTGCAAAAATATGTAACGAGATACATCCAAGCGTGAAAACGCTGACGAGAAGAGAAGCAATAAGTGGGATTGACTTTATGCCACAGAAACTGGAGATAAAAACCAAAGTTGTTGCCCAACTGATTTGCCCCCCCACACCCCCCCACCCCTGCCAGCAGGAGGCCCCCTGTGCACGTACAGTCAATGTACAAACACTGTGTAAGGCACTCAAATTCTAAACCTAATTTAAACATAAGACTAAGGCTGAGTGTGTTTTTTACATCACAGCGCAGAGTGTAATGACGCACCTGCAGGCAGGCTAAACATGTAGCATTAGCTGAAGAGCTAACCAGCTGGGCAAATAACAACAGACACGTGTGTCTCTACTCACTTTGCAAGACACGCACTCCAAGTTCTCACAGTGCCTGCAGCCGGTGCAGTGCAGCGAAACAAGTGAGGCACAGCAGTGCAGCTGAACGGACATGGAACCGCATGCTGTGTGAGTGAGGTGAGTCATCCAGCCTCCACCACAAGCGGCTGCTCCGTCTTACCACGGCGATGGTGTTAATGTGGGCTCGGGGGACCTGTCCAGTGACCCTGCTGGAGGAGTCAGCTTCAGCGACCTCCCGCCTCAGGCCACGCCCCAGTGCATTTTGGGACAGATGTATGAAGTATAGGGAATTGGGGGGGATTACTTTTACCACCCTTCTTCTTTCACATTGATGAACGACGTGTGCCGTCCTGTGGGTTAGAGGCCAGAGGGACTTCAAATGCCCAGACAGCATCAACAGGGACGATGGTGTTTTTCTCGTCATTCACTGTGAAAACAGCTCCCCGCCTGGCCCCGTGTTTGGGCCCCCCTCCCCCACACCAAAGTTGCTCCACCCTGTGTTCCCCCTGTTGTAAATCTTGATGAAATAGCTTGCAGGTGTCTGGATTAAAGAATATTCACACAGGACCTCCGGCCCAGAGCACCAGCTGCTCCCCGGCTTTCGCCAGTTTCTCGTAGCTATTTGTTTTGTTTCTGAAATCCTCTTAATAGCGCCAGTGACAGTGCCGGAGCCCGACTCTGGTCTGGGTTACCCAGCGAGAGGGATGAGTAAGGGAACAGATGTCCGCCCGGCACGGCCCCACTGTTTAGCATTTCTGCCTCCTCCAGTTAAACAACACGACCTTCGCACGTCTCAATCCGCACGCGGGCCAAGCCTCGACCTGCTGCCAGACACAGCATGATCAAATCCTTCTGTCAGCTTCGTGCAAAAAAAAAGATACATTTACAAAAATGGCAAATACTGAGAAAAGGGGGAATTTGGGAAACCATGGCAGAAACCCTGACAGGAAGCTGCTTTGACAGACATATGGTCAGGTGGTGCTCAGTGAGAAGACCATCTCCTCCGTACAGCGAGGACCCCCGTATCCCCTTCAGCTGCTTGCCCCTGAGGTCTTCTGGTACCCTTCCAGGCTCAAGCTAACTAAGAAAAGAGCTACAGGCTGTAGGAGCGGGTTTAATGTAACCTGAAGACCCAGACGTTACAGACACGACACTGGTCAAGTCCCAAAAGGAAGACGGTCAAGTCCCAGAAGGAAGTGCAACGTCTTTCACAGTTAATTAACAACTAATGATTACACAACAAAAAAACAAGTTTCTACCACAATAAATCCCCAGAGGAGAGGTCAGGGATTTAACATCCCCTTGTTGTAGTTTGAAATGGAGTCTGTGTTCAATGTGAGCTCTGAAATACAGGCTACCTGAGATGCGTGGGCGTGCATGGTGCTGCAGTGAGACAGGCCAGTGGGACACCACACGACACCACACACCTGACCGTTAGTCCTCCTAATGGACGTGTCTCCCTCATAAGCTGAAGAGCATGTTCAGGACGCATGCCCTCAAGTGATCAATTACACAAAAGGTGCCCGGTTGGAAGGGGGGTTAACAAGCACTGTTGGTGCAACACAAAACCCCCCCTCAAAAAACAAGAGTCACAAGGGTCCATTTGAATAGCGAACTGAAGGATATGATTTTAGTGACTCCTGTAAAAAGGGGAGTCCGCTGCATCTCCACACCCCTGCCCCGGCCTAGATGGAGCAAGCAAGTGGCTTTCATTTGTAAGATTTATATCGGCAGCACATGCAAGTGCGGGATGTATCGTCCCCGGTGGAAACGTTAATTCAGTGGGGCTCCGGGATTATGTTGTGTCATTAAAGGCATTTCAACAACTTTCCACGCCGACATATTTATCTGACTAGGAGGAGGAGGGAGAATGCAAACAGCCCCTCACCCCTGCTGAGGGTTGTCAGGAAGCCAGGAGCAGCCCCACCATTAATGCTGTACGCTTGTGTAACAGAAAAAGATGAGCAAGTCTTCTTCTGATACTTAAGACTTACGTTTCCTCAGGTACATAGTCCTGTTGTTACCATGAAACGTCTGATCCACTAAGACAAACATGCAAGCTGTCATGCATACAACACACCTGTTTAGATCCGTGACAGTGCAATGACTACAGTGACACTGGCCATAACTATGAAACCCAGGGTGCTGTACCACAGCCCACCATCAGTGGGCGCTATGTCACAGCTAGTATTCCATTATATCCTAACTGGGCACCATCTGATTGGGATGCCTTCTTAGAGTTGCTGGCACCCAGTGTAACCTCCTGGATGGGGCCTTCACCCAAAGGATGTCACAAGTCTGCAGAGAGCTACTCCTACACCTGGAGCACAGAAAGACTTTATAATGCTATTTACATTCACAGTCTCCATTATAAACTTTGAAATCTGTAATGTTAGCATGCCCAGGAAGGGCTTGGCAGCCAGTCAACCTTGGGCCCCCAGAGGATTTTTTTTCTCCTCACTGTGGAGTTTTTGGTTCCTCTCCTGCATTGTTGCCTAGCTTTAACTTAAGTCATCCACTTGCTGTTAATTCTTTAATACAGTATCTGTAATTTCTATCTGTAAAGTGCTTTGAGGCAACTTGTTGTGAAAGGCGCTATATGAAATTGAACTGAATTCAACTGAATTATACAGCACTGTGGCACCTCAGGGACTCAAGCACAGACAAGAATGGAACAAGTATTTCTACTAAGAGGCTATAAACATCTGTCAGCATGAGACACGCTCCTTATTGGTCATGTTCATAGTTTTTGTTTTCAGTTGTTTGGCACAGGCGAAGAACAAGGCAAACAGGAAGTCAGACAGTCTTCATTTTTTCAGTTGGCCAGCATTACGTCCCTCAGAACCCAACCCCCATCTCTACGAGTCCCCCCCCACTCTCACACCACAAAACTGAAAGCTGCATCACTGCATAAACATGAGATTTACTCCTTTGGTTTCAGACCGTATATCATGTCAGCAAGGATGAGAAAATATGTATAAAATAAAGTATGAAAGGCTCTTTTCCTGCACTTGCTTATGAAACCTTCTTCTTCACACTCTGATTTTTCACCTGACAGTACATCGAATGAACATTCCGATACATAAAATTATTTGTATTGCTAAATACGTTACTACTTAAAATGAGACTTCCTTATTTTCTGTGTCGAACGCTACACGAATTTGCCCAGCAAAATGATAAATTAGCGGACTCTTTAAAACCCTCAAAGGCACGTGTCCCCGATGTGATGGTGCTTTTCAGAAAGCTTCGAGTCACTTCATGTTCTACATTTTACATCCAGTCGTCATTAATGTACCATTTGCATCAAAACGACAGCTTTCTCTGGCACAGTTCCAAAGTGCTATGGGATAAATCAGTCGGGGATGCGTGGCACACCTTCCTATACTTTATACGCGTCACACTTGGGTGTGTTGTGTACATTCCAAAACTCCAGTGTCACACATGAAACAACTTAATTTTATAATTGTTGGATGAAACTTTTCTTCCTCTGCAATGACAGCAAGATAGTTTCACCAACACGGTTAACTACACTCCAGTGGAAAAGTATTCACATTCTGTGTATGGAGGGAGTGTCAGAGATAAACGTTTTGTAGTGCAGTTCATTATTTTATCTATTTTGACTCTAAAAGCGCTTGTTAAAGGGGGGGGGGGGTGCATGGATTCGGGCGAGGATCCAGGGACAGTATGGGTTTGTGAACTAGGCAGCTCAATGATGACAAAAACAGAAGTGAAGCCTGAAAAGACCATAAAATCAGACAACAAGAGAGGAAAGCAGCACAGTAGTTTAAAACTACGAAACAATAACAGTAAGACCGAGGGGAAAATTAACTCTCATTTGCAATCATTAACGCTGACAGCTTTGATCTGCTTAGAATAATTGCAACTTGGCGTGCAGCGCCGCCCTCATTGAAAAAAGATGTCCTGCTTTCAGATGCGAACGCCGTGCCTGCTGGTGTTTCACTGAGGTTTGTGGACAGGCAAACAAACAAACAAACAAACAAACAAACAAGAACACACTACCGCAAAGCTGATCTGAACTGAGCTAAACTAAAGGCACAAACCGACGACTATATAAAACTGACTTTAAACATTGTTGCAGCTCCGTGCCGTGTCCGGACAACTGTTACGAGATCGGCCAAGTAGGATTACCTTTACTATATGACATCAGTTTTATTGCCTGTAAGACACATGGCGCTGTTACCTAATACTGCCCTCACACAAGATGCTTTCACCGAGAATCTCTCCGCAGTGCCTTACCGCGTCTGTCCCATAGTTGGATAACGCCACTGTGAAAAACAGTGTCAACAATGGATCATTGTTGGTTTGGACTCTTACATAGCTGCCCCCCGCCTTCATTTGCCTTAACACCTGCAAAATTATAGCAAACGCCAGCGATAATGTTGTTTGACATTTTTCCGATTGTATTTCATGACCATTAAACGAAGTTACTGCTCTCGGTTTGAAATGTCTGGCTCAGTTCCCTGACTAGCTGTTAATTTACACTTCTGGTACTTGTCAACTGACGTGTCCGGAAAATAAGAGGCATGATTTCAGTTAAATGGAATGCAAACAACAAAATAGCTATATTATTTTACACGTTTGCATTAAGCAAAATCTTTGACACGTTTGTCTTGCCGCACCCCCGCCTGCCCATAGCAGCTGGAATAAAATGACCTGGACTCTGAAAATAAAACCATGTCGGACATACTGGAGATCTACATGAATATTCGCTGTGTATCATAGAAACACGTAAACCTTCGAGTAAACTTGGGGAAGAACTGAAGCCAACATCCCACATTGTTGACCGACTGCACTAAACAGAGTTAATGGTTTTCATAATGGTTTGTTTGAGGCAAAGTTACAGTCTTGTTTTTTGTTTACACGTGATTATTGTACAATAACAACGATACGTATTCTCTGCGTTTAGTACCAATTATTACAAGCTTACAAAAACTAACAAAATAACGTGCAGCATCATACTGTTTTTGCATTAGTCCGAATACCAGAAAAGGACTTTTACAGGAAAAGTTGCTCCAAAGTCTTTGGTTTCTCTCCCCTACAGTGTCCTGGCAGCGGTGCAGTGTTCCCACTGAGATGGCTTCCTCGCCATGACGAGGCCCTGACAGGCTCTGGGATGGCCCGCTTAATACGATGCCAGCCGAGACGTTCAGCGGCAGGGACGCTGGCAGCTTCTTGGCTGCCATGCTGGACCCGAGACCTCAGCTGGCCTCACTCTTCTACAAAGACCTGCCGTCTCATTATTGTCATGCAAAGAACCCCCGCGTGGCCCTCATTGTGGGACTTTGACAAGAACAGCAAGTCAGCTAGTCACATTTCGAAATACAGGTTTTTGTGTCCCGACTGGTCAGTGACCTGTTCGGTGCAACCCTTGGGTCAACCTGGGCAGGAGTGCATGGGAGAAAGCTGGTGGGAGAGAACTGCCTGTTGACAGACCAGCACACCCCAAGTGGAGAGCCCAACGTTGCCAGAGCCTTGTCAACGTCTGCATACTTTAGGTCAACATTAAAATTTTTATATAAATAGAGAGAATATCTACAAACCAAATTGCATGGTAGAAAGTTACTGTATAGGATGAATGAGGGACAGTATTTCCTCACTTGTGTTGTTTCCTTTCTGTGTTTTGACTTTGTACTGAAATTTGCAAGCAGGATATTGAATATCTTTATTGTCATCGTATAACTAGTTATAACAAAATTGAACGATATGGTACCACTGCAAAGACTGCAGGTTTGCTAGAACCATATCTTTTGTACCCATCCATCCATCCATCCATCCATCCTGTGCAGGGTGGCAAGACATCTTTTGTATTTACCATGAACTACACCTTATGCTCTTGAGTACGGCCTCCAGGAACTCTAAAAAAAAAAAAAAAAAAAACCGATAACTGGATCCTGGGAAGAACAAGGCCGCGGCACGACGAAGGATCGCTCCTGTCACCTGCTGGCTCTTTGCTGCCATTACACCGTCTTCTCCAGTTTCTGGTGTTCTATGCACGCATGCATCGTTGAAACTGAGCTGTCACTTGGCCAAAATGAGTGCCCACAAAAACACTGTGTCAAATGGTGCACATGAAATGCCACAGAGCTAATGAAATACTTCAGGTAGACCGCGAATCTGCTATCATAACCGCTGAGGAACTAGCGCCAGTGATTTACACGAGAACAGTTAAGGTGGTTATTTTAGTCAGTAGTATCTGCAAGTGTTGCGTTTACGGAAAGGAGCGCACCCGTTCTTCTCACCTTTTTTGTGTCTCTACCTGAGATTTCTTGCGACTGCGCAACGATTTTTTTGAAAGCTGTAATGTCGTGGCTGATTGAACCAACTGGTATTAGTCGGCTTTGGAGAATGAATGGAAAACATATACCACAAGTATTTATTATATAAAGAAATATATAAGATTAGGTGATCACATGTAGCTTTAGGCATAAAACGGCAGATAAAATGCAGGTGCATCTGCAGTGACACCCAGTCGCTATTCCACTATATATGGCGTCGTGTAAATTCTGTCCTATACATGCACTCATAAACCAATTAGATGCTACTATATAACCTTTATTGGCATGTGTGAAGCACGTGAGTCCCGTTTGGCTATAAGTTCAGGTGCTTTCAGACTGTTTACACCAACACTGCTCAGGAAAGGGGATAGTGCTAACATATAAACGTACAAACATATGAATCATTAAAGAAGAATAAATAAATCCGACTATCAAACAAACCCACTAAGAATTTAATTCAGTTGTAGTCTAGCCAGAAAGGGCAGGCCTGGTTTTAATTGACCTGGGATAATGAAGTGAAATCTATAAAGCAGCCATAGAAAATGTACCCTACTGAATGACATTAGTTATTTTGTGGAAACATGATAAAAGTTATAAATATTAACAAAAACATTTCAAAGTTTGTAAGCGTAGGATTACAATGCCCATCTTCATTTGGCAAACCAGACAGAGCTTTACACCAGTCCAGTCCATACATCATATGTAAACTGTCGGATCTTCCACGTCAGGAAGACTGTAATATGAAAAGGATTTTATTTTTCCATATTATATATATGATTTTTTTTGTCTCCCCAACGCCAAGGCTGAGCTCCCTTGGGCTGAGTGCTATTAGACACTCTGCTGAACAAATCATTTGCAGACTAAACGCAAGCAGCGTTAAAACTGAGGTAGGGAGTGCGGGACACGCTGGAATTATAAACGATTTTGGAAACTAAACACAACCCCCCGGCCTTTCCACGTGAACTTGGCTGTTCAGCCACGTTATCAACAGGACTGCGACTGATAGGCCGGATACGGTAACGGAAAACTTTACATAAACAGCGTTTAATTGGTAACAGTCTCCATATGTACGCAAAAGGTGAACCTAATTAATACCAGTAATAGGAAGAACCCCTCTGGACAACCGCTGACATGTTTGTTATTGCAGGTTGGTTTGACATCGTCTGGAGCCCGTCAGCTGAAGCGCTCCAGCGATGCTGAAGCGCTCACCACTCAATACAGGCTTATCAATTAACCACGACAGCCGATTTCTGTCCATCATCCTAAACAATAGCGCCTTTCACCAATATGCTTCGTTCACGTTTAATTTACGGGTGTCCATTAAAGTGTGCGCGCATTTACACCACTTACCGCAATCGAAGGGACATTGCCAATAAATTGTGATCACGCTTCGTGTAGCACAATTTTTTTTTTTTGTTTCGTTTGTTCATGTTTATTTTTGGAATAATACCAATTGTAATTACTATTTAATTTCGTGTGTGTTCAGTTATATCCTTTTAGATATTAAACGTCCTTTCGCTACAGTCCCTTTAGGTTGGGTGAAAAATTGGGTCTTTCTTGATTACTATTCGAAGCGTGGCTAAAATGTGTACTTGTTCTTGTGTTTAATTATGATATATTTAGTCTTATGTTTGAATGCTTTCCTTTTCTTTACGATGGATTATTGTTGTACGTTAAGGCAGACGGCTGAGAAAGACAGACTGTAGAGGTGGAGACCCCGCCGTTACATGTGCAATAACTTAAACCGGAGTGAGGAGTTGGGTACTCATCGGTGTTCACGCAGGATATCCTTATCTGTGCCCCATGTCTATCAGCCGCTTTCCGCTGGCATCCCATCGTTCCCCACCGCCCAGAGGACAAACACCATTTAAATGTGGTCCAGATGTGCGAGTATAACCGAAGCCGCGCTTCCTACAATGTTTTCAATAAGTCGGTCTTCGTTTAAAAATTTTTTGCTAAAACCTGTCACAGATTTCAACACCGATAACTTTGCATGATTAAAACATCAATCTTCACTTCGACTCATTAAACTAAAGGGTGAGGAGGTAAGGTTTCAGAAAGTCTATGCGTTATACTATCTAAAAGGGCACCCAGTTCAATGCAGCGGTTATCTGTCAATTCAGATATTTAAAAACAATACATTCAGCTGTCCACATGACATTTTCACCCAAATCGCAACTATGGTACTTCAAAGTACTTCTACTTACCTTCAAGGAAAATTGCATTTAGCTAGGTATCATAATCAACATTCATAAAACCGATACATAATTTCAAAGATATGAAAACAAATGGTAAATCAAAATTTAACCCAGTTTTTTTTGGTTTTAAGAACACGTTTATAAATAAAGCATAGATACAAAAATATTTTTACATAATTTAGTGATGACTTCCCTATCACATCAATGCTATAGCAAGTGCGGCATCGGAACCTCCCAAGGAAAGCGAAATGGACGGTAGGATGAGCACAGACCAAATAATGTGGAGCCCTGGCATTCTAAGCTAACATGGAAAAATCCATGGAAAAATGGATGCTTAGCTTGGAAGAGGGCATGCACCTGCGAGGAAGACTCCAAAAAGGCCTCTGGCGGTGGGATCACATCGAGTCAGTCGCAAATGTTCTTCTCCCAGGACGGCTTCGCTGTTCAGCGTTCCTCCTTCACTCACACTCATACGTGTTAAGGCAGCGTGCCAACGGCGACCTGAGCGATGCTGTACTGGTGCTCCTCCTTGTTAGTCCTCCTCTGAAGACTGATCTCCAACATCACGCGCCTCCCTGTAGCTGCCCAGGTTCTCGCCCTCCGGGCTATACGTTCCCACAGTGGTGATCAGCCGCTCAGACAGTTTCTGCGCGGCCAGCCTGGCCTGCGTTTCCTGCAAAGTACAAATGCTCCCGACACTTAGACACATCCGCACATGGACATGCTGCAACACCACGAGTGTCCCGTCACACTGTCGTGTGTGCAGTACTTCACACAGTCCATTGTACACAGTTACATGCACTTTTTAAAATTAAGTGTAACAATAGTGACGTCACAAATAACTACAGCAAGAAGCACACGGGGTTACATCATGGACTCACCATTAACGTCTGCTGGATGAAACCCTGTTCCATTTAAAGTGAGGTGGGGTTTACTAAGGTGAGCACCTGCTACACCCCAGGCTCAGAAAACACCAGCTCAGAATCCAGCAGGTGAACCGGACAGCCAGACCAAACGAGCGAAAGGGCATCTGGGCAAGAGGTGCTAAGGTTCAGCGCGCGGCACACAGACCCACTCACCTCGTGCTTCCTGGTCTGCTCACGCAGCAGGACTGCTGACTCCTCCAGACTCAGCAGCTGAACGGGGCCGTGATGCAGTGGGGGCAGCCTGGCCGCCGTGACATCATCCAGGTGCTTCATGTCACGCCGTCGCCTCGCTTCAGCGGACAGCTGATGCTCTCCCCGGGGAGAGTGACCCAGTGACAACGAACCATCTGGGGAGCCGCTCGTGTTTTTGATGGTCCTGCAAAGAGGGACAATAAAAATAAAACAGGAGAACAAGAAGAAGCCGGTGGCTCAGTAAATATTCATAAACAAAAGTCAAAACAAGTAACACACACCTACAGGAAACAACTTACTGATTAGGCTTGAATTTTGGTTTCCTTGTTGACACATTAGTTTGCGTCTTCTCTATAACTTCAATGTAGTGCGGCTTTTTCAGCATCTGCATTCCCCAGAATGGATTGTCAGACACCTTTTCACTTGAACTGCATTTGGATGAGAAACCTGAGTCGCTTGGATCAGCAGAGAGAGTGACCCTCTCAAATGCTTCTGTCAGGTCCCTCTCAATATTCCTCTCTGATTCCCTCAAATCCCCAGCATCTACTGTTATCTCCATGCCAGCCGCAATCGATGCTGGTCCATCAAGAGAGCTCTTCAGCCCACCAGCTTCAACGTCATTCTGATTTGGTAGCGACGGCTCCACTGATTGGACATTCTCAGGATGCTTCAGGTCATGTTCTCTGTTTCTGTGAGGTGTCTCCAGCTCACTGTCGTTGCTGCCAGGCTGTCGTTGTGTCAACGCCTGCTGATATTTTGACTGAAACTCCGTCCTCACAGCTGCCAACATGCCTTGCCTTTTCTCAGTTTCTTCATGTCGGGCGATAGTCACATGAAGCCTCTCAACAAATTCTTTTATCTTTTTTCCTTTATCTG
The DNA here is from genome assembly GCA_025773905.1 of Chitala chitala. Classification (NCBI taxonomy): domain Eukaryota; kingdom Metazoa; phylum Chordata; class Actinopteri; order Osteoglossiformes; family Notopteridae; genus Chitala; species Chitala chitala. Next base: position 11,236 of record JABJVR010023315.1, read on the forward strand.
GGAGGGACTGAATAAATTTCCTTAAAAGAAAAAACGAATCACTTGTTATGTCACGCATACTTAGGGTGCTTCTAGCATTAACAGAAAAGTACCACCTTCTCCATGTTCCACATTATATGTAATGTCGTTAACCTGTAAACACCGCCTCTACAATATTTACAAAGAAAAACATCTACCTGAAAGCAGTGAATATTAAGAATAATACCAAAAATTACATGAACCAATACACGCGCTAATCATATTTTAGAGCAGCCTAATGATTCAGGGCTCAGTAATCAGTTTCTGCACTTACGCGTCTAGGCCTAAAAAGTACCAAATTAAATGTACCATTTGTGGCTCAGAACATTTCAAAGCAAATCTATAAGATCCAACAAACTGAATGACACCTAACAAGTGCTATGTGGAATAGATTGCCGTATCTCACTTGTTAGACAGCAGTTTCTCTTGTCGCCGTAAAATTTCTACAAGCTCTTCTTTTTTCTTGTCTTGAAGACTCCCAATTTGTCCCTGCCGTTCTGTCCATGCCGAGGACATTACTGAGGAACAAAACAGAACTAATGCTGATCGCAACACGCTAATACCCACGTTGGTAGGTAACTAAGTACCCGCCATCGGACTTCCGGTTGTACACAAAACACCATCGATATCTGCCGCCATCTGACTTCCGGTTCTACACAACACACCATAGAGTATCCGAACGGCGTTTCGGGGTGACCTGCTATTCGGCCTGCTCCTAGAATTTAAACATCCACTTTTTCAATTCGTGTACACAAACTCACTACAAGAAATATGTATATGATCATCGCCTATGTTATATTTCATATGAATTTACATTCTTATTCTCGGTCTAGTTGTGAACTAAAACGAAACATCGCCGCCTACTGTTGCGGAGTGTTTTTGAAATACGCCTTGGCTGTTTATATGTGTAGTTTAGTACTTGTATCAATGTACAATGTGTTAAAGTACCGTAACGACGAAGCCAGTGTACTGATATCACATTATATCTATACCACAGAGATCCTAAAGTATATTATATTCATGATGTGCACCTTCGCTTACACGATATTGTTAACATAGTTGGGTTTTTCTTGTCCTGTAATTTCTAGTAATGAAAAAAATTGCGCCACCTACTGGTAAATAGATATAACACAGACCAACCATGTTATAGATTTAAAAAGTAATGTACGTACTGCTAGTCAGTCAGTCAGTCAGTCAGTCAGTCAGTCAGTCATTTTCTAAACCAAATATCCTGTTAAGAGTCGCGGGAAGCCTGGAGCCCATCCCAGAGCACAGAGGGCGCAGGACAGGGGACACTCAGGGTGGGGCGCCAACCCACCGCATATAAGTACTGCTATGTAACTTTAAACACAGAAAACTACTAGTGCCGCCATTGTAATTCTAAATAGTTTAAATTATTCACATTAGCAGTTTATAAAGATAAAAATGAACTTGTTACAAAACAAACTTGAAAAGAACTGTTACTGTAATTTATTGATGTGTATATTCTCACTGGAAAATAAAACACTGGATTTACATACATTTTTTTTAAACACGTGGGTAATATAGCATATAGGTTATTTCTAATTAAACATTTACTGTACACAACTAAATGTTGGCTCAGTTTCAACTGCATTTCTTCCCATGGCCTTAAATTATTCAGTTAACAGATTTGTGTATTTTCCCTTTTCAGTTTGAAATTTTACCAAAGTATATATAGAAACGGCACATAAGTGCATAACGCTGTTTTAGGAATAATAAAATAATTCTGCTGCATAAACATGTTCTTTTCATCATTTTATAAAATACATACATGTTTACAAATGTCTCCAACTACTGGCTTGAAATTCCATAATAAAAACAAAACCTCATAAAACATGACTTTTATTAAACAAAACATATTTACAAAAAAATGTGTAGCGATATATAATTTACTAAAATTATTAGCCCTGTAGTCTATCCGTACATTTTAAACACACCTGTGTAGGAACATAAAAAATCTGGAATCTGGAACAGCGGTCAATACTGGTACTCCTTTGTAGCTGTAGTTAAATAGTGAAGCATTGGTCCTTCATTCTGTTTCAGTTATTTCGCTTATTTCAGTGAGTCTTTTATGTGGTGAATATGATCCTTTTGGGCTTGTGGCTGTCGTCTGATTGGGTGAATGCACAGCAGTCTGCTCTGGACCTGTAAGGGCTGGGGATGTCCGCGGTGAGCTAGGCTGATCTGGGCTGGACTGGACGGGAGTTGTGCGATCGGTCGCAGACCGCGTAGGGCTGGTGACCGCTCCGCTAGTCTGGGAGGAGGCAGTCTGTAACAGCAAGCTGTACTGTTGGGGGGAGTATTTCAGCAGACTGAAGTCAAGACGACTGGACAGCCGGGGACTCCACGGATACGGTCTGGAGTGGAGCTCTTCTTGCGGCTGAACTTCAGACCTGACCAAACGAAAGAGGAGCACTTTTCAGCTACGACTGCGTGACAAGTACTGACAGAGAGGAGATGCTGTAAAGGGTTCGTTTCCATTTACCTGAGAGGAAGGTTACAGCCCACTCCAACGTCTCTGGTTTCCACGTGTTTAGTTTTAGCACCGTTCTGGAAAGACACAAAAGGTTTTAGCCCAATTCTTGTTTTAAGGAACCTTTATGCTGTGTTAAACTACTATAAAAAATAAATGCTTGAGAGACAATGACATCACAGTCATGTAGAGAAAGGACAATAATAATTAGTGTCTGATATGGCAAATTTCAGCAGGTGTGGGGTACTCAGCAGGTATTTTGAAGGTCACCGTTTACTTGTGTTTTGTCCCTGCCTGGTTTTAAAATTAAAAATGAATTTATATTTAGCTCTATCTTAAGAATGAATAAGCCCTGGAAGTAAGCGACCATCTGTATAAATTTGTTACCGTGGAGACAAACATGTATGATGGATCAGTTGAGCCATTTCAAGGACGTGAAATAAAAGCAGAAGAACCATCTGGTTTAGCAGCATTCCCATCCCAAAGTAAATCCCCAAAGAAGGTTCAGGAATCCGAAGGCCTTGACTCCACGTAATGCCCCCAGTCCTACCTCGGACTCCGCTATGGCGATTCTGTCTAACAGCTCTGTAATGAACATGTCCTTCTCTGCCACAGTGGCCCGTAACATTTCAACCTACAGGTTCACCAAGAAAAAGAAAATTTCAGAGGAGGACTAACAAGGAGAAGCACCAGCCGCTGACAGTGTTCGTACAGTCATCTCTGTGCGCTGTGTTTATGTACCCAGCCGGAGCTCAGATGGTAAGGAGGAACATGTCTGAGTAGAGAAAACTCTGTACATTTACAGATCCTGCTTAGATGTAAACACGCAATAAATGGGTAAATCAATCAGAGAGGATTGTGGGTGAGCAGAGTGTGTCTGCGTACGTCGCTCAGCCAAAAACTGACCTCCTCGATCATGGCCTTCACCTTCCTCTGCTGACAAAACACCATGTCATTCAGGTGCTTGATCCTCTCTCTCAACTCAGCAGCCTCATCCTCCAGCTGTTTGGACCTGAGAGGGATGGGGTGAGTGGTGTTGAGGTGGGGCGTGACACCAGACACCCCGCACCTATCTTAAATTAGCCAAGAGCATACAGCTCTGCTCAACCTACAGTGCTACTGCAATGACATCTCTCCCCCTGAAACCAAGCAGGTCCTAAATCTTCTCATGAAACCGTTCTGGAAAAACATCTTCCTGTAGATGCCTGAAAATGGCACCACCCTCATTTGTCACCCCTTACTTGTCTAACACAGCTTCATCCACGCGTTCTGTCTGCTGCTCCAGAGTGTGCAGACGTTTTTCGCAGTCCTGCAGCTTTTGCAACAATTGACTCTTCTCCTAAAAAAGCATACATGCTTAAATCCAGCATACTTACTGTAATATCTCTGCACCACAAACACACGTGCAGTCTCATAGAGTGTGAATTTTTTACAGCTTGCAGGCGGAGCGATAGGTAAAGACAGAGGATGGTGAAATGATTCAAAATGTGTTGTGTCAGGTCTCTGCTGTCACCCTTGAAGGTGAAACTTCTCCTGAAAACATCCACCTGTACAGACACTCAGTCCATGGGCTTGTGATGTCACCTGTCCCATGCAGTCCAGCAGACGCTCCACCTCGCTGATCCTCTGGTCTCTCTCAGCAATCTTCGCCTCTGCCGTCCTCACCTTGGACTCTGCCTCCTCCAGACGCTTCACATACTCATCAATCTGAGCCTGGGTTTTAAGGGCAAAGCGGACACCTCAGTGTGGCACGTCTCATCTGAACACAATGCCTTTATGTTTATTTAGCAAACCACCTTCTTGCTAGCATTTGCAGCCAATTAATTTGAGATGTTGCATTTATTACAGTTCTAACGAATCTCAGCTAAGCAGCTGAAGGCTCGGAGATCAGAGCTCTCCACACCGAGCGTCCAAGAAGCCAAATGATCTCCCTTGTGCGGAGAGACCATGGGCTGTACCTGAAGAGCCTCGATCTCCTCCCTGTGCTTCCTCTGCTCCTCGTGCAGCCTCTCCTCGTACTGGCTCTGCAGCTTCTGGGACACCTCCTGCAGCGACTGGGAGCTCGCCTCCTGGGACGACTCTATCTGAGGACAGCGCAGACACGTCGGTGACGAGACAGAAGCACTGGACCGAGTCGAGCCTGAGAGCATGTCCTCAACACGCTGCAGCACGCCTGCGTCGGTGGGTTTCAGTAGTGCAGGTGAACACGAGAACAAGAAGGATCTCCACTTCTAGGACTCAGAAAACACCACAGTGATAAAACCACCGAGGTGGAACAGCAGTTTGATGGAATGTGAGCATCAGTGAAAACTGTACCGTTGACACCAGGTAAAGGTGTGAGAACGAGGAGGAGGAGGGTAAAATGAGGTCATCAGGAGAGCCAGCGAGGAGCGGACAGGGAGACGCAGCAAGGAGTGGACAAGGAGAGCCAGTGAGAAGAGGACAGGGAGATGCAGTGAGGAGGAGACGGAGGTGCAACGAGGAGTGGACAGGGAGAGGCAGCGAGGAGTGAAGAGGGGCAGTCTCAGTTCTACACAGAACCTGTTTTCACCTCTCCTCTTCAGCTCAGTCCTCTCTGTGCTGTTATCCTCTCCTCCACTGTTATCCAGCTTTAACTTTAACTTCAATCACGCATGTGCTGTGATTCTGTATTATCTGTAATTTCTTTCTGTAAAGCGCTTTCAGGCAACGTATTGTGAAAGGCACGATATAAAAATAAACTGAACTGAACTGAATGCTAAGGGTATGTTTTCCCTTGGTGGGGTGGTCATGCCATACCTGCAGCCGAAGCGTCTGGTTTTCAGCGCGGGCAGACGCCAGCTCCCGGTCTCGCTCGCGCAGTTTGGCCTCCGCCTCTCGGCAGCTGGTCCTAAGCGACTTCAGCTCATCCTTCTTCTCCACCCGCTCGATGCAGTTCTCCAGCAGGGATTTCTGCAAACAAAACGGGGCTCACGTCACCCTCATCCCTCGTGACACAATCTCACTGCTGTAGGTGCAGGAGGCGTTCAGCGTTGGAGCGAATACGACATCTGTCAGGAAGAACACCTGCCTTGTCCTTCTGATGTCACTGTCAGTCCCAGCAGATCTGAGATGCTACCAGAATTGTATGGAGAATGAAAACATAAACTGCTTTCAACATCCCTGCTGGAGGAACGTGCCATGTTAAGCCAGCCAATCCCTTAAAATAATAAACTAAATAATAAGCCAAATATTGGTGTTATTTGAAATAATATCAGACTGTAACTGACCCTGAATCAGTGGCAGACTGAGCTGAAGCTGAAAGAGCAGAGCAACGCAAACCCAGCTCCAAACACCTGACTGATGAGAACGTCTCACTCCAGCGAGAGGAAACCACAAGGGACCCGGCGATGCACACGCACACATTCGGTGACGGCGTGACGCATAAGTGACAAGAAAGAGTGAAAAACGGAAGAGCTGCAATCACTGTGAGCCACAGCAGGAATGAGTGTGGAGGGCTGCTAATTAATTACACACAGTAACTCCAAAATAAATCTGTAACAAAACCGAAGAATTCAGCTTGTATGGCAAGGGTAAAGAAAAGGAAAACGCAAAACAGCCGAGCTCTGCCTTCATGGTCCGTTTCGTGGCTTGCACACCTGCAGGCTAATGTTGGCTGACAGGAGCGAGCTGTTCATCTGGTCCAGGCTCTCCATGGCTGTGGTGCGCACACGCACCTGTGCCTCCAGGTCCAGCCTCTGTGCATTGGCAGCCTGGGGAGACACATCCCATGATGCACTGTGGCCAGAGAACAGTTCATAGGAGCAACAGCCTGGACTTCTTTAAGGTTGGATAATTTCAGCTCCACGTGTCACTCCAGAATCCAGAACGAGGAGCAGCCAAGAGAGCCGAGCGTTTGTGGCTAGCAGGGTCTTACTTTGATGTCCTGAGACAGCTTCTGGACGGACTGCTGCATGCCTCCAAACTGGCCGTACATCCTCTCCCTCACCTTCTCCAGCGACTCTCTCACCTGTAACAGAGAGACCGAAATGTCAGCTCCTTTCTTATTTCCTTAGACTTTGGTAAAAAAGAGCAGCGAAAGAAAAACGTGATGGGACAGGCCATACAGGACACAGGGAGAGCGTTCAGTGTGAGGCTTTAAGGAGCTCACCGCTTTGATGTAGTTCATCTCATCCCTCAGGTGATTGACGGACCACTCGTGTGGCATCGCTTCCTGCCGCCTGTCCACACCTGCCAGCCGCGCTGTGCCATGTGACCAGGGCTTCCTCTGCGGCGACTGCTCCCTCTCTCCATTGATGGCGGCGGCCACGGGCTGAAGAACACAGAGAAACACAGTTAACATTTCCACAGATGAAGGGGTTTTATGTGTAGGCGTGTGACATGTGTGTGTACGTGTGGATTAGCATTTCTGATACGTTTACCTTTGCATGTTTGTATGTGACACATGTGTAAGTGAGGGTTACGCGCATGTAGTATACACAGCATGTGTGCAAGCGTGTCAGCAAGTGTGTGCATCTGTGTGTGTGTTTATGCACACGTGTCTGTATGTACTGAACCAACAAAACTTGAAAACAGAAGCAAAAAATAATTTAATAAATAAAGCACATTTGCTATGAATGCAGTGCTGGTATCATGTTTCTGCAACCTAGTAACCCCCCCCCCCATCCCCCACTGGTGCCTTTTGGGGATTGTACCCCTGCAACCCCCACCCCCCATTCCCTCTCCAAGCCTATGGAAGACAAACGCACTGCCTCTCCACAGGACTGCAGCGGGCTCAAGGACGCTGCTTTAACAGCAACAACCGCATCTCAGATCTTCACATGTAAGTTGTCACAAAGGACTGTTATGAATGAGAAGCCAAAAGTTCATCTCTTCTTATCTTCTCAGTAAAGCATCTGCAGATCGTTTGCTTTGATGTGTCTGATGAGGTCTGAAGTTAGTGGCTCTGCAGGGAAAGATCCTGCAGAAATGTACCTCTTGAATTGTTACCAGCATAAACAGCAACCTTCACAGCGGGAAACGGTTTGCTGCTGTGCCGAGCACCGCCACACTCAAATCAACAACGAGGGCAAACTGTACAGAGCGTCCCATGGCATGACCGAGCGAGGCTGGGACAGGTGCCAGGAGGCCCGGAGTGTGCTCAGGTGACTCACAGGGCGGTATCAACCCCGCCCCTGGAGCCGGCCCCACCTGCTCGCTCTCCTCCTCGCCTGCAGGTCCCGAGGGCTGGATGTAGCCGTTCCTCCACCCTGTGGGATCGCCAGCCGTCTTTCCATCCTGCTGCCAAGCAGAGGCACAGGGCTCAGAAACAGTTCCAACCACACCCTGAACAGCAGCACAGCTTTGTGTTTTTTTTTTTTTAATCAGATCATGACAATCTGTGTGTTACGCTGCAGTCGTGCGTCGGCAGGCGTGGGGTTACCAGGCCCATGCACGACACCTTCCCAGGCAGCCAATCCCCAAACTGTCACCCCTGTGATATACCCTTGCCTTTGTAAAGCAGGGAAGGCCACTACGCTGAATCAATATTAGCTGTGTGAACTTTCATCTAGAACCTCAGCTTCCTGGAGCTGCTGAGAGAAACGGCACTACAGGCTCATCCTCCTCTTGTGTACTCTACACAAAGCCGCATGTCCTCACACATTCCACCCTGATGTTTGGCTGTGGGGGGGGGGGTGTCATCAGACCTACCACATGCTCGAGGTACTGTGACACCACACCATACTTAAAACGCTTGTCTCAGTCACATGACACGCACTGCTCATCCATACTCATTCGCCAAGACCAAAAACTGCTGCACCGCGGCGTGCTACGAAAAATGACACAGAACACCAAAGGTGTGCACCTTGTGATGTTCTGCCAGCTGACTGCAGATCAGTTTCATTAACATCACTTAATGACGCACAACTGAATTTCTAAACACACCCTGACAGAACTACATTTACTAGTTTTCAATCTTAACGTCTATAATATAAATAAATCTTGGTGATAACACCATGTTTTACATTGGCTATTGGCCCCATGGTAATGCTATAGATTAACAAATTACATCCTGTAATAGTCCGTCACAGACATGCTAATCAATCTGGTACAACCTTTTCCAATGCGTTTGGCCTTGACGGCAATGCCTTTCTAATGTTGTCTCAAACAACAGCCCATCAGTGACACAAAACAGCCCTCATGTGCACACTTTGTCTTGCCTGATTTTTATCCCGTTGCCTCACAGCTGCAGAAGCCAAAGGATTGTGTTGTTCCCTGCTGTGACTCGGGGCTGCACTCCTACATCATTCAGTCACATGTCACAGGACGTTCACGTTGTTCCACTGACCGCGGAGAGACTCTGATCTCAATTACTGATCGAGTCGTTGATTTCACCAAAATACACGTCCTCTCCTGTATCATGGCAAAGCCTGGCATCTGCGCCAAGTGCACGCACGAGCATTGGTACACCAAGGTGGGATATGAATCCACCACAGTACACACACACACACACACACAAACAGGGCTGTACAATAATGCTTATATCCTGAAACCCCATGAGAAAAACAGTGTGCAAAACAAAAATATTAAAAACTAACAATTCTTAAAGCAGAACACTGGCTATGAAAGGACTCTCAATTGATTTATCAAGCAAGGAAAAGTTGACACCAAACCAAATACCATGTCTTTAGTTGCATGACAAGACAGAAATGTCAGTGCTGAAGTCTGCACAGAGAGAGCTCAGGCCAGCTTTACACCCACAACCATGGGCAATGAATCAGATGTGCGTTCAGTCACTGTCACACATCAATACTGTGATCTAATGTACATACGGTCTATTACTTTTATATAGTCCTTAATGTTTCAGTTTAGAACAGTTCCACTACCAATGAAACACTGAATATATAGGGGGAAATTAGTGCATATTTTAACTGGCAATTAAACACAATTTCCATAAACAGTGGCCTGCGCATTTGCTTATTTTTTCAAACAACAAAATGTAGCAGACAACACACACATTATACAGCACACACCATAGATTCATAATGTACATTAAAACACACACACACACACACACACACACACAACACAGTCTCTTGCAGCTTAAAAAGAGGACAAAAACAACAACATGTACTACATTATATACAGACACACAGCACAGAGCAGCACAGCGTACACAGACACACAGCACAGTGTATACAGACACACAGCACAGAGCAGCATAGCGTATACAGACACAGCACAGCACAGCGTATACAGACACACAGCACAGCGTATACAGACACACAGCACAGTGCAGCACAGCGTATACAGACACACAGCACAGCGCAGCACAGCGTATACAGACACACAGCACAGTGCAGCACAGCGTATACAGACACACAGCACAGCGCAGCACAGCATATACAGACACACAGCACAGCGCAGCACAGCGTATACAGACACACAGCACAGCGTATACAGACACACAGCACAGTGCAGCACAGCGTATACAGACACACAGCATACTACAGCACAGTGTATGCACACAGTACAACTGAACAAACACACACACAAACACAAAGCACTCATGGTAATGCAGAGGACAGAAATGTACTGTAATATGCACATACACACACACACACACACACACACATACACACACACACACACACACACTGCACATATGCGCACAGTTGAGATAAACATGGATATTTACTGCTCAGCAAAACGTTGAAAAACCGTTCACAAATTTGCATGTACAAGATACATATTTCACTTGAAGCAAACACACACAGACACACACGCACACACATAAACACAGCACACAGGAAATCAAACAACAACAGAGACAGGAAGCGTAAGCATTTCTGGAAGATATTTAAGACGCCGCCAAACCGTCTGCCTTAGAAAGGGGTGAAGTGCAGTTTGGCAATAAATGGGAAACGCAGAAAATCCTGCTCCATGGTGACAGGAGGTTTCAGGGAAAACCAGAGGAGGTGGTCCAACAATAGACCGAGCCCTAGGAGGAAACTCAGTAGGCTGGGGTCACAGGGGGCTCAGAATGAATCAGTGAGGTGAGAAAGAGGCTCACTATAGGCTGAGGGTTCTGGGCCGAAGCCTGGATCACAGGAAACGCTGGTCCACATGACCTTGTGGCGTGCTAAGGGCAGAGCCGGCCCTGACTAATATGGTGCCCTAGGCAAAATTTTAGCTGGTGCCCCTTACAATGTAACCAGTTCCACCAATTGCTGTGTTCATACACTGTGGCACCCCTGTGGATGGACAGCACCCCTCCCATTTGTCTAAACAGCCTACACCCTGGGCCAGCTCTGGCTAAGTGGTAATGTCTGGGGCAGAGCAGCAAAGAAAAGATGGCCTGAGGGTGGCAGGCTAGTGGCCGCAGGATAAAAACAGTGGGAAGATGAGCGTTGGGGTGAGAGTGTCAACAGGAGTAATGACAGGACCAGACACTGCCCTAGCCGACTGGGCACTCACCGTGTTTGTGCCTGCTGTCTTCCTCCCATACTGTCCCACATCGCCTGGTCGCAGAGTGAGCCGCAAGCGTTGGATCCTTCTCTGGACACACACACACACACACACACACACACACACGTTAAAAACCTAATGGAGAAATACATTTAATGCCATACACTGTGACACGTAATTCAACAGATACGAGTACACATGACATATACACATCTATTTACTTAATTTATAAGCTTTTGAAACATTTCGCTTTGGGTAGAAAACAGTAACGCAATATAGGAGGTGCTGCTAAATTTAGGGCACGTCAGCTCAGCACAGCACACTGAAACATCCCGGTTTTACCTGTTCTAACAGCGAAGAGATGGGAACCATTAAGATGAGCAGTTAAAAACTGTAACAGCTCTGAACTGCTTTTTCAAATGCAAAAAAATCATACGGGCCATAACGTTATCCTCTCGGCTCGAGAAGTGAAATTGCCATCCGTAAGGTGCGATTGTAAATGCAGTCGCTGCTCGTTACAAAAGTTGCGCTGTGCTCATGGATTTGGAGCAGTCACGTGACCCGTACCTTCAGGGGCGAAATGTAAAGAAATAATGCGTGCATCAGCTGCAAAGTGCATGTGGACAGCAGTCAAGCGGTGAGCGCCGCTCAGCAGGCTGAGCTGATGAAATAAACATAGCAGGAAAGCCTCCCGTCCAAGCGGATCTCATTACAGGCTTCTTTGTACATAGGCATATCTATAAATGCCAATTAACACAGCCCTTGTCCTGAGATACTTGCTCCTAACGTTCATTGTTAGGATCGAGCTCTTAAAAAGTAGCTGCGCGGGACCTGCCCCCATCCCATGTTAGTGCGGTGTTATAAAAAAAAAGAGGAATAAAGTAAGAGAAACGCGCCAACAATCCGCACTGTCCCAACACAGGAACCAGAAACACTGCGACCAGCGCATGATACATTTCATCCCTGCTGGGTCTCTTCTCCCTGCGTGAGCCTCACCTCGGTGGGCTGGTCCAACTCGTCCACGGCAGTGGTGACAGCGCCCCGCGATCGGTGCCGCTGCATATCTCCGGTCCCACTTTCCGCTTTCCGCACTCTGTCTCGTGCGCCAACATCCACTGCCGCCACCTGCACCCGACTCTAGGCAGCGGAAGGGAACGAGTGAGCAAGTAGGTGAGAGAGAGAGAGGGAGAGAGAGTGACAGGGAGAGAGACAGCGAGAAAGAGAAAGGGGGGGGGGTTCGGGAGCAGGAGAG
>JABJVR010023315.1:23436-37739 GCA_025773905.1 Chitala chitala
CCCCCCCCCCCCCCCCCCCCCCCCCCCCCCCCCCCCCCCCCCCCCCCCCCCGCCCCCCCCCCCCCCGGGAGCAGGAGAGAGAGTGTGTGTGTTCCTGTGAGTTAAATGCTAACCCAGCTGATAAGGGACTGGAATAACAAGGACCTGAATGATTGGTGCTGCGTCAGGGAACAGCACACCTCCACTCAGCGCTCCGCTGCAGAGAGCTACAACACGGCCCGAGGAGGCGCCTCTCAGCTGACAGATCGCTCAGCAGCCTGGAGCGCAGCGTACCACCGTGGCTGGCTGCTCATCCAACCTGTCAGGCTGCATTTCATCTCTGCCAGACTCCTTTCTTCTCACTCCTCCAGATGATCTTCCTTGGCCTTTTCCACGCCTCCATTGGACAATCAGTGGTTTCTCTTTCCTGCACTACAGGAAGCCTGTTTAGCCATGGGGGCTCAGGGAATGGCGGGGGGGGGGGAACATGAAAAGCAAGTCAATAGTGGCACTGGTGAGGTTAGACAGTGGCTGTTGGATACACAGCTGCTAAATGAACATCATGTTGGTAGATTAGAGCCCAGACACAGAGAACATTCTAATCTCTCTGGTTTTAAGTGAAATGAAGACAAAACTTTGCTTCTATGGCACCATGACACAGTTTTTCCATTGTGGATGCAGTGGGCTAGTGGACAATTTTGTCTAAGCGAATTAGACTGAGCACAGACAAAACAGTCTTCAGCCCCCCACTCCCTAGCACTAAAGTGTAAGGGTTTTCATTCCTTTTCAGGTCTAAATTTCTTTAGTCATGTAACTTGGGGGGAAGGAACTCAGTTTATCAGTTGTTTCAGGCATCAGACGGGTGCTAATTACCAATTAATCTCTAGAACATGCAAGATTTATGGGTATTTATGGACTTGGAAGGCGGACACTGACGGAGACACTCCCTGAGCATGTCTGAGTACACAGCTGAGAGTACACTGCTGTGCCCTGGCTTCAAGGCAGCGAAACAAATGTGTGATTTTTACTTGGGTGTAACCAGAGGCTGGTGGGTGTGGAGACACTCTCATTAAACTGCACAATTACGTTTGTTTGTTTAAGTGTCAAAGTGTCTTTCCACAAGGAACCTGAGAAGAGCTGAAACCTTTTTCTAAACAAGAAGTACAGAATACAAGGTACAGAATACAATCCAGAATGACATAACATTTCTTCCTTCACAATTAACAAATTCAAACTGAAGATGAAGCATATTGCAGTGGTTGATATTTAATAACCCAGGCAAGCATGCCATGCCTTGCAGACTGCTGTAGAGCTGGTATAGTCACTATGTTATTTGTTGAGATAAAGAGGAAGAACATCAGTGTTTCCCCGAAACAAAGAACAACACTTGGTTTGCCATGGCAATCATTAACTTGAAGAAGTGCTCAGTAGGTCCATGGTCGACAGGAGTGGCCATGTTGACTGGCACCTGCACAGCCCACTCAGTGCGGCTCCATGTTTTTGAAGTATCATTTTTATTGCCGGCATTTAATTTAATCTCAGTGAAGCTCGCTGCCTCTTTACGGCCTCATTTCAATTTAATTTAACTTTAGCTGCCGGTTTTACAGGATTTACCTGAGTCACAAAAGAGGGGGCCATGGTGGATGTTCAGGAATGTCCTGAATTTCTCAGAGACGTGTCAACATGCAGCAACTGTGTGAGATGTTTTAGCAACAGGCGAGAAGTAGGAAGGGGTGGTCTCATGATTTTGTGAGCGCGTAGCCCTGGTGTTGTATCTCATGCAAATATTCGCCATCCTAGAGGCCTTTGCAGGCGGATGCACGGCCCGCGGTCTGTCCTGTTTGACGGGCAGCACAGGAGCGTTTGAATGCCGCCAGGGCCATGACCGTTGTCATGAGCAGCAGAGGCGGATGTTGATCTAGCGCTCGTCCGGCCCTGAGGCCTACCTGCCTGTGCATTGCCAACACATTTGTGGATCATCTCCAGGTTTGTGTAACTCACAACCAGCTGAAACTGAATATTGCCTCAGCTTGGATGACTGGCGGCCTCTCTTAGTCCCACACTTCTCCAATGTCAGTAAAAATATGCAAGTTCGTTTGTAGCTTCTAAGATCTGCTGAATTAAAACAGCCAAACATCTTACTGTTTAAGTTTTCTTCAGACTCCCATCACTCCTCTCTCTATTCAGAAGGTGGAGGATGTTACGAAATAGAAGTACTTGGAAATCCACTTGGACAATAAATTGGACTGGACCATAAACTCAATGGGACTTTACAAAAAAGACCAGAGCTGGCTTTACTTTCTGCAGAGGCTTAGATCCTCTTCAACGTTTGCAGCACCGTGCTGCAGATGCTCTATGAGTCAGTGGTGCCGGTGCAGTCTCTTGAGCTGTGGTCTGCTGGGGCAGCAGCATGAAGGATACTAACAGATTAGACAAATTCATCAAGACAGCCTGTTCTAGGAGCGGTGCTGGACACTCTACATGTTGTGGCTGAGAATACCTCCCACCTAGTCCACAGTGTGTTGGCTGGACAGAGGAGCATGTTCACCCAGAAGCTGATCACTGCCAAGTGCTCCACAGAAAACCACAGATCTTTTCTTCCAGTGGCCGTTAAACGTTGCAGCTCCTCCCCTACTGTCAGGGGGACTGATACTGAAAATGGACTATATCTGAACAATCACTTTTACATCACTATTCATGTACAGATATATATGTTTATTTATTTATTGTGGTATTTTTATTGTATTTTATTATATTGGTGTGATTCTTTTTTTTCTCTCTTGTCAAGTAGAGAGCAGCTGTAACAAGGCGAAGCAATTTCCCCCTGGGATTAATAAAGTTTTTTGAATCTTGAATTATTGTAATGTAATGCCTGATTTACAGCATTCAATATGATTCACTTTCTTTGAAAATGTAGGGGACAGCTGGATAACTGAACTCACTAGGGGTCACAGGTTTGTACAGCCGTGACAAAAATGCGTGTTTTGCTGGGAAGTCACGCCCAGCCTGTGTAAACACACTGCAGACATTCATGTGTCCATCCCACACACAGCTGCAGGTCCTTTGAGGAAGACCTCACATATAAGTGTAGACGCTGCTTCTGCAGAGAGAGGAGCAGCCACAGATGGCAGTGGAAGATCGCTGGTGTTGGTGCATGTGCTCGGTGTTTCCCTCCCATTTTGAGCCCTGCAGCAAAGCGTGGAGGAAACCCCTCCCCATTTTCCACAAAGACGCGGACGGCCAACTTTGTAAGCTCACGCACCAATGATGGTGAAAGCTGTGTTTCTGTGTTTTAGGCTCAGACCTGGAGGATTTTGTTTCTCCATGTTAGAACGGCCAAGGAAGAAAACATCTGTGCTCTGGAGAGAGCGGATGTCCTGCACCACAATGGGACACGATGACAGGGGCAGGAAGCTGGTCCTGAGGCAGGAAAAGAGCACTTCACCCCCAGAAACTCCTCTAGGGTCCAGGTTGCAAACACTGCCCAGACACTGCAGAACGACCAGCCCAGCGACGAATATCAACAGACCCTTCTTAAAAATAATTTGTGCATTTGGACTGAAAAAATTCAGAATGTTCTAATGATTGGGGGCTCACTGTCTTCTGAACAGGCACTGTCAGACCCTCAAAATTAAAAACTTCTCCAATCAAAAACGCAAAACATAACATCCTGGCAGTAAACATTGAAACTTGCAACCACAGTTTTTAATAATGCCTTTCACTGAATTAAAGACTTAAAGAGTAGAACTCATGATTTATTTAATCACAGAAAAATATAACCAATACTGTGATTGTTTAACTTGTTAAATAGATATTTCTGTAGATGTTTAAAACATAAAATGTTTTGAAAAGCATGTTCCATTTGATTTATGGAGTTGATGTATTTCGCTAGGGGGCAGCACAGCACTTCAAAAACATCGTGCAGCGGGAGCAGCAGATAAAACTAGTGAACAATCATCTACAAATATAAACAAAAACTCAATATTAGGACATAACAGAACTACAATTACACAAGAGGTTATACGTTTTTTAATGCTATGAAATAATATTCCAACAATACTTAAGAATAGCAGTCTGACTGAATTACAATCACCTCAGAAAGACTGAAATTCAGAAGTCCAGTCTGTCACATCTCACACAAACACAGGGCAGGAATTCCAAAAATGGTCACCTTTACACCTTGGCCAGAAGGTCATTAGGGGTGGCACGGTCTCTAATCTGTGTAGACTGAAAAGTGTGAAGTTAAGGCACTTTTGTGTCTAAAAATGTTAAATTGTTTCTGCTCTGTCAACTGACAACAAATGAAGGTCAGTGTGAGGAACAATGGATCCTGCTCCAATGAGTAGACTGGACAGTCGTCACACATTCCATTCTCTCTGTCTCTGCCCGACAAGGAGACTCCTAGTATGAGGTCATCTTCAAAACTACCCCCCTCTGACCCCATTTCCACGCTGGGAAACAGCGTGTACACCCCACTGCCCTGGGTTTCCTGAGACACCACGGGACGCAGTGAGCGACGACGTGAAGGTATCAGCATAGCATGTTGGAGTAGATTAAAGCAGACCGCTGAATTCGTTTCTTTACACAAATCTTCATTAAAACGAATTCCATTTGCAGCATCGAACAGAAACTAAGACCAGGCGAGACCATAGTTTAAGCCATCAGTTTATTTTTTGCGGCAGTAATACAGTTTTCCCCCTCAGAGAGGTAGTGGCAATGTTGACGTCAAGCCCTGATGGACTCCAGTCATTACAAAGAGCCTCTTGGATCTAGTTCTACTGAGCAGCGTTAACACCTCTTGCTGGTTCACGAGGTGGACCTCAGAAGAGATGTAATGTGTTTAACTGAAGCAAGGAAACAACTCGTCACACTGACTCCCGTCCACTCGCACTGACTCCCGTCCACTCGCACTGTGCAGCCAGCATGTGTATGTGCAGCTAACAGGATGTTGATACAGGATTAGGTTAACAAGAGAACTGCATTAACACTGTTTCAGATGCTGAACCTTACCAAAGGTGATGGCTTAGATAAATACCTTGCAACACCACAACACCACCCTGATCAATGGAGGATGGGAATAAGAGTGGAAAGAGTCCAGTCAATATCAGATCGTGAATTAATGTTGAGCAACCCCCCCCCCCCCCGAAATAAGGCTGGAGATGTGTTGTATAATAAATGAATTTTAAAAAATGATATAAAAACAAACAAAACTTTAGTGTTGAGATATAAATTGTTAGTTTTATAACCCCCCCCCAAAGATTGCTACTTTGACATCATTTATGAACTGAAACACATAAAGGAACAAAGTACAGCTTGGAGGCATGACCCTGTTTTACTGACACACATCAGCTCCATTATATATTTTACATATTTTCAGCAAAATAAAAACTGTTTGGGTAGCATCAATTTCCCTTAAAATTTAAATCATTTGCGAGACCCTTTGTAACTTCATATGCAGCTCTTTAAAACTTCGACTATGGTCACTTCAGCTGCGTCACAATGTCCAGCTGCTCCAGAGCGGCTGTCACTAATGTCTTCATGTCTGTTCGTGTAAACGCCACTGTGCTTCCACTTAAATATTAATGAAATGATTGCAGTTTGCTAGAATAAGCCATAATTAAATGAAAAAGAACTTTAAAATTAAGTGACAGGAAAAAAAAAGTCAACAATGACACACAAGGGGGTCTGAGTTGGTCTAAACAAGCCTGAACGAGGGAAACCTGAACACGAGTTCAGCTGCTGATCTGGTTCTTTGGCTCTGCCCGGCCCGAGTTCTGCGTGCGTGTCACGTCCTCCTTCGGCTGCAGAGTGTCAGCCGGTGGGATCCTGACTGGGTCGCTTGTACCCTGAGCTGGACCTGTAGTAGGTCTCCCCACCGGTGCTGACATCATCATCATCCTCATCCTCATTGTCATCGCCCATGCTATTCAGCGGCTGCGCAGACGTGTTCTTGCGCCTGAAGGACAGGAGAAACATAGGAGAGGGCGTTTTTAGTGAGGTGACATTTCAACACCTTAGGAACATCTGGATGGGCGTGTCAGGGTGGCATTATAACCCCCGAGACCGCCCCCCCAGAGAGGGCGGCCCTGCCCTCCTCACCTCATCTCGTTGCGCAGCGCCTTGATCTGGCCCTGAAGCTGCTCGTTGGCCTCCAGCTGTTCCTCCAGATCTCGCTGAAGTTTCTTCTTCCCGTGCTCCAGGCGTTCAATCTCCTCCTCAGCCTCATTCATCTGCCTTTTCAAGGCTTTCAGCCGCAGGTTAAGCTTTGGAGGGGGGTAGGCAAAGTATAACGACACCGATCACACCAAACACGGCGCCAGACGTCTCCCCGTGATCCGGACAGCTTATGTGATGAGCTTCAAACAGCTCTGCTCTGTTGGGTGAGAAGCTACTTTGCCTGGGGAGCACGTGGACTTCTGCAGTTGAAGGGTTTGGGACACCACACTGCACTCACCTGGTCCTTCTGATCTTGCAGAGAGAGTTGCTCATCGTCCACCTGCATCATCACCTCCTTCACCTTCCTCTCCAGTCTGCGGTTCACCAATTGCAAGTTGGCACGGTCCCTGGTGATGGACAGAACTGTGAGTTATCACGAGGGCAAGCGTGAGGCTTCAAAGTACCCCAGTAGCAGCCAAATGATTGTACCACAGCTCAGGACGGCTGAGGCCACAGCCGTCTCACACACTCTGCCGAATTAGGTTCCTCCATTGCCAACGGATGTTGAGTCCCTGGGTTAACTAGTAAAGCAAGCATGGCCGAGCAGCAGCATTACCTCTCCTCCCCCTCCAGCCGTTCCTCCAGCTCCTGGATCCTTGCCTCCAGCTGGGACATCAGGCTCTCTTTACTGGTTTTCTGGGAGCCCTCCAGGTGAGCCACTCTGCTCTTCAGATCCTTGTTCTAGAAGACGTAAAGTAGCTATTAAATCTTTCCTGCCTCACCTTTCACCTGACCTCAATAGCCTTGACATGTGGCTCTACTGCAGTGTTTAAAACATGGGCTTAACCTGAAGGTTATATGTTCAACTCCCTGGAGAAGTCATACAGCAAAACAGGCATCCTGGATGGTCACAGCAGCATATATAAAAGATTTATATACCAAACCGTTACATAATACGCATAACTGGTATATTCCCATACTAGCCAATTACATTTCAAATCCATCTGACCTACTTAATACACTGGGAAGTAATGACAGCACCATCGTTTGGGACAGCTCTCATCAGGCATGTATGGAAAGAGTAGCTCTGCAAAAGGACAGGAGGCTTCTGCCAAAAAAGCCGGTTTGACATTTTCAGTTGTCTGTTACAAGCTGATATACTAAATAACTGCAGAAGTAAAGGAAGAAAGATGTTCACCGGCACACTGATGAGTTACACGGGGCAGAGAACCAACTGAGGGGAGAATTTGCTGAGTGAACAAGGACAGTAAAAGAGGAAGAGCATCGAGTCACAGCCTCAGAAGTGGACAGGCATGTCCTCTCTGGGGAGATGAGGAAGGCCATCTACCTGTCTCTCCAGAGCGACCTTGTCGCACTCCAGGTCCTGTCTGGCAGCTCTTTCCTGCAGGAGCTCGCTCCTCATGTGCTCCGCCTGTCATCACCAGGACACAGAGGTTGGAGGGAGTAGCACACCAAAACACAGAGACGAGGAGAAGCCATGGACACCTGCATACGTCTACACCACAACTCCTGTTCACAAAGTCCACAAGGGGAACATCAGGTAACAGCAGGCCAAAGTTTCTGGGTCGTTCTGCAGTGTCCGGCCTGTGTGAACTCCTGGGGGAGCCCGACCACAGGGTTGCAGTGGAATGAGCGGGTCGGTACCTGGGAAAGCTCCGGAATTAAATTTGAGTGCCTAAATTCCACCTTAAAGGTGGTTTACAAAACTGGAAGGCCTCTAAAAAGCAGAGAAATCCTCCTCGCCTGTCAAATTCCTGAACGCAGGAATGTTACAAACATTTCATCCTCCTTGCCAAATGTTTGCCATGTAAACAGGACATCAGTTGTGACAACCATTGTTTACGTCTCAAAGGAAACACAATGTACTGTGTGAGGACACACCCCTAAGAATTTCTGGGTTTATACAATTTTTTTTTACTACTTTACTATCAACTCTATCTTATCATAAACAAACTTAAGAGTTTGTCATTAGTACCTTTTCACATTAGCACATTACCAGATTAGGGGGCTGTATGCTGAATTTTGCAGTCTCACGTTTTACCTGGAATGACGGCTGTGTTCAGTGAATCCATTAACCTGGACCAGCAGAAAGAACTTTTAGCTGGACCTGCTTGTTGGATTAAGTTTCCTGGGCACAAGTCGTTCTAAGAACGCACTAAATCACAAAAAATGTTGACTTTCGAGACGGAAGGGGGGAGTCAATCCTCTCGAACCCAATGATATGATGAACTCGGAGTGAACTAAGAGGTAGCATTCTTCCCTGACATTCAATAGCAGTGATCCAGGGAGAGGAACGGCAAGACGGGAAGGAGGAAAGGATGGGGGGGTGACAACGGATCAATACAGAATGGGCCGCTCTTTGTTGTAACAAAACCCCAGAACAGGCAATGGCTTATGCCAATCAGAAGTGGGTTCTGGCCCGCTGGGGAGCCCAGGTACACGTAGCCGCTACGCCCTGTTAAGTGCTCCAGTGGGCTGACTCAGCAGAGCTCAACACACAGCGAAGCTAATCAGCTCTGAGAATGGCTGTATGTGTGTGTGTGTGTGTGTGTGTGTGTGTGTGTGTGGGGGGGGGGGGGCTAGTCTCATTCAGGCAGCAGAGCAGCACCTGGTGCCAGAGACGCAGGTGTTGTTACCGTCACTGCACCCGCAGACAGATAACCCCCCCCACACACACAAACCCCACTATTAACCACTTCCACGACCACGTTCTTGTCTGTTGCCTTGGTAACCCACCCACAGGTTCCCATAGTCACCCCACTGTCCATTTAGATTTCTTCATCTGGGTTTTAGGATTAAAATACAAAGGAAGAAAGTGCATATTTTAATGATAAGCTTTACTCAATTTTTTTCTCTTTAAAAACAGCTTTGGGGGGTGCATACCTTCCCCCCTAATGTTACTTCTTCCATCCTCAGACTTCTGTTACAGGAGAAGGTCTGTCCAAACGTTACTGAGTGCACAGTGGTGGAGATATGCTCTCAACTATGGAGAGTCAAGCAGACACCTTCAGTGAAGGCCACAGTGTGCAGATTAGAAGCAAGGAGGCCAACAGTGAACACCTCAGTGGACAAATGTTGCTACATGCTTGTCACAGCAGGAGTAGCTCACGTGGTTGTGTGGGCTGTTTCACCCTCTGTGCACATTAAGACAAGCTGCCCTCACCTCCACACTGTCCTACAGTAAATGACTGAAGAGATACCTTTTAGCTTAGCACTGCCTGACCTGCCCGTACTTCCAGGGAAGTACAGAAATTCTCCATCAGCAGTTTGCAGAAAGGAGGAATGTTTCAGTACTCCAGCCTCTTTCTGCTAGGAACCCCCCGCCCCACGCACACACACACACACACACACACACACACACACACACCCACCCTCCAGGGCGTTTATAATAATAAACATGTATGTAACAGAGCTGCATTTTCCTTGACAATACAGTGACAGCTCAGTGAACTGTGAGGACCGCAAGCGTGAGGTGCCTGGCAGGCTGTGTGTTTGGCTTGAAATGCCACATTAGAAAGAAAGCAAAAAAGAGCCAGTTGTAAGCGATGCATGAAAACTGGAAGACTGTTACTCAGATGGCAGGCAGCCAAACATCGAGCCGTTATGCAAGACTCTTACGGTACCAGAATGCACTGCTCCTGCCAGAACATAAATCATCCCTGAGCCTTTCACTGCTGTGGGGTGTGTGTGTGTGTATCTGTGTGTGTGTGTGTGTGTGTGTGTGTGTGTGTGTGTCTGGGGGGTGGTGGTGGTGAAAAGGGTCTCAGTGACTTCCAGGAAAAGCCAATGCCCAGAACAAGCAACTCGGCATGAAGAAGCAGGCCAGGAAGGCTCTGGACACCCTCCCTGACCTAAATGAGATGTTTGTGTTTGCCTTCAAGATCTGAAAGGTAAGCTGGCTTTGATCCATCTCTTTGAGATTTGGGTGTAGGGGGGTGGCTCACCTGTTTTCTTCCCTGCTCAATCCGGTCCATCAGCAGGTCACCATTGTTGCGTTCTTCCTCCAGGTCCACCTCCAGCTGGGAGATCCTGTCCTGGAGGGTCCAAGGTTATCACCATCACCATCATCAGCCTTATTAAAACAGCTTCACAATTGTACTTCATTATGCATTTAAAACACACGTGTGTTTAGTTTACTTCCCTCCTCAGTGATATAGCTGTGTTTTACCCTGCGTGTCTTGAACCGCAAGAAACATAAACGTGTGTGAGAATTTCACTGCATCTTTATTGGACATGACAAATAAATCTGAATGTGAAAACAGCTTTCTCATAAAAAAAAAAAAAAAACATTAACTGTCCAATAGGGAGTAAAATACATGCGTTTCAAAAACATTTCTAAAGTGTCACATCCTGGACTATTAATAACTGAGTTTCAAACCTTTCGTTTCATTGACTGAGACTTAATAATTCAACTGACCTTTTAATGTGGCCAAACACGGACCATTATCAGTATTTACAGAAATTTTGTATTTGACGTGTTTTACCATCAACAAGGGCAGCTCCAGTGCTGTCCTTCTCGTCCATGCAAGATTAAACGTCAGAACCATCATAAACACTGAAGGACACAAACTCTAAAGGACGTTCAGACCAAGAGCCAAACGTCCAAAACACAAAACACCCAAAAGGCACATGAAGAACAATGTCTGGACAAGGTCCACTTCGGGTCTTCAGTGGGACCTGAACCTGAGAACCTGTCATCATCTGTTCCCCAAAACATGGTTACATAAAAAAAAAAAAAAAAAAATAATAATTTATCTTCACAGATTTTACCTCCATGGCTTTTGAGTACCGGGATCTGTCACCCTTGGAGTGGGATACCATCTCGAGCTCCACCTCCAAGTCGTAGATCTTCTGGTCCAGCCTCTTCTCCCTCAGAACTGCCTCGTCCCGCTCCTTTTTACATTGCCTCAGGTCCTCCTCTAGGTGACGTACCTGGATCGACCCATACAAAGTTAGTTGTACTTCTAAAACCAATTCAGCCACTGGAACACTTCACTCTTGGAGGATTAGTTACACAATTTTCAAACTCTTGGTTATAATTTTTCTCTTTTTCTTGGAGAAATATCTGCTTTCACATATTGGGTTTCAAATATGCACAGTGGCCAGTTTTTTTTTTTTTTTTATCAGGACAACTTAAAATATTTTGTGAAGAACATGGGAGTGAGGAAAGCAGGCTGGATTCTGGACCAAGCCGATGGGCCCAGGGGCATCGAAAAGCCTCCAGCCCTGCAGATGTGGTAAGTGACTGTGTGTGTCCATGTTTACACATACTGGGGGAGGGGGATACTCTAAAGATGTGTGGTGTGCCCCGGAGCCTTGTGGGACCATTATCTGACCCTGTACAGAATAAACAAGTAATGAAGAGAAACCAATAACGGTAGCTAGTCGTTTTTCTTGCAGATTTTAACACAAACTCAAAGCATATTTTATCTTTGCAATATTTCCAAATCCGCTTCAATTTTATAGCCGAATATTGAGTAATAGACAGGCTCTCATAGAACATGCCACCAAATAATTCCACCCCCTCAATGTCACGTTTAATAACAATAAAATAGTGGAACTGACTTTGCTACACACAACCCTGATCGCTTATTTCCACCTACAATGGGAAAAAAGAAAAAATTCCTTAAATTCCAAAGTGGAACAAAGGCTAAATGACACAATTGTAACAACAGGCCAGCATCACAGAGTTAACACAACGCCCTGGGCAGCCGGCAGTTGCCAAAGCAGAGACCTACACAAGGACAACGCATGAATGGGCTGACCACCTCAGCTGCCTGGACAATGAACACGCACGATGATAAATTAACGGAGCCCAACACTATGTCCAAAGGTTACTGAGCACATGCCACAGAATATGTCTTTGTACGTATACACAGGCAACTGCTAAAGCAGCTCCTTAACGTTCCTCTCAACAGATGGGTGCGTCCGACCGCAACGCATTCCACCCTCTGCTGCGAGGCGAAGGGGAGTCTCGCATTCATCAGGAAACCCGCATGCCTTACGCTCGTCTCTCTACAGAAAGCCGCGCGGCTCTGTTGAACTTTAACCTTTCACACCTCCAGCGTTAACACACGAAATAGAGGGAATTCCACAGGTCAGTGTCCAACTTTGTGTTTTTAACCTTGCGATGCTGAACACCGCTGTACCCTGGTAGTGAGGGATTCCTGCGCTGTG
Source organism: Chitala chitala (assembly GCA_025773905.1). Taxonomy (NCBI): domain Eukaryota; kingdom Metazoa; phylum Chordata; class Actinopteri; order Osteoglossiformes; family Notopteridae; genus Chitala; species Chitala chitala. The sequence goes on from JABJVR010023315.1 coordinate 35,770, forward strand.
ACTTCACAGCACAGCCCAGGCTGACAAGGGCCTCCACGGTGGCCATGCTCTGAGGGAGACCTTCTGCATGGTCTGCTTCGCTTCTGACGTGCTCACCATGTCCTGCAGCTCCTCTGCTGTCGCCTGTGCCCTCTGCAGCTCCTCACTCTTCTCCTGCAGTTGCCTCTGCACTTCTGCCAGCTCTCTGCGGTTCTTCTCCTTGTACTCATCGATCTGCACTTGCAGGTCCTGCGTGGAGTTCTGTGAGGCCTCCACAATCTCCCCCATCTTTGAAGAAGCACAACGGTATGTAGAAAGCTTAGTGTACAGACAGGTCTTGCCATGTGTGCGAAACGGGTCCACGAGGCGAGGGATGATCAAGATACCTCCTTTTGTAGCTTCTCCATGGTCTGGTCTAGCAACCTCCTCTCTTCCTCCATCTCACTTTGGGTCCTCCTGAACAGTTCCTTCTGAAGCTTTTCCTCCTTCAGCCTCTCATTGAGCTCTTTGTGCTCCTGGGACAGTCTGGTGAAGTTCCTCTGCAATAAGAGTTCCACCAGAACCACAGGAGATTCTCATGAACTGAACGGGTCACAACAAGCAGAACCATAAAATGCAAGATGGTTCAAAACGTGACAGTACCACTACAAAACAAGTTTAAGTACACACTTATACTGAGCGTGATGTAACAAAGTTGCACCACAATGTTACTCTGATCCATTCTGTAGTGAAACTACAAATTCCACAAACATTTAATGTCAATATGGTACCTGTATGAGAATGCACCAAGGATAATTACATTTTTACCATAAATTGCTTAATTTACCTTCTTCATATTCGTCATTAATTGACAACGCTTGGTTATATGTACAAAATCGAGTTCTCTTTAAATCCACCTGAATCAAGCGAGGCTGTAGAATTATTAGTCCTTACAAATCAGATCTTGTATTTTGAGCTGTTTTCTCATTATTATTTTTGTTCACTGTACCCAGAGTTTATTTCGTCCATCAGTTCTCTCTCCTTTTCGCTAACACACATCAAATTCCCGACTACAGGGCTCCTGGACGCCAACTCAGATAACACAGAGATCTGGAAGCTGAAGCAGGCCCTCGGAGCCATAAAGTCGTAAAGCGTCACTGAGTCACCCTTGTGGTTTTCAACACCTAAATGAACACATGATATGTCAAAGCCATACCATGGACTGATAACCAATTATTGAAACCACTTTTTTTTTTTTTTTTTAACTATGTGTTTTTTATTGTTTAACGGTGACACCCTTGTTTCAACCCGGGACATTCCTAAAGCATGACGTTCTGTAAAAGACAAAGGGAAAAAAAGGTCTTGTGGGGCCTAGTTTCACTTGCGTTTAGTTAGACAGACAGGTATGCTGTGTATTGTCAGCAGGCTGTGTTAAGGCTTCACCTGCACGTCCTCCAGACGTGTCGTCAGAGCTCTGTTCGCGCGTGACATCGCCTCCTCCTGCTCCCTCACCTCAGCCAAAGACTCCTCTGCAAGCCTGTTCTCCTTCTGAAGGAAGACACAATGGACAGGTTCTAGGACCGCTCTGGTTTGTATGTTAAACCAATGAGCTTCCTACACCTCACCTCCAGGTGGCGCACACGTTCAGCGAGCCGGCTTTCCTGCAGATTGGTGTCGTCCACAATGTGGGTCAGCTGGGCCACTTCGCTCTCCAGCTCCTGCGTCCTGCGGTGCAGCCGATCCACCTCCAGGCTCAGCCGCTCTGACTGGCTGTCCGCTGCTCTCCGACTCGCCTCTGCCTCCTGTTTCTCCCTGGACGCCGTGGCATTGCTCTGTAAGTGAGGGATGTTGTGGCATAGATTAGACAGGAGAGAGGATGGAGCTAGGGTTAGAGTTAGGACCAGGAGAGGGGCTGGAGCTAGGGTTAGGGTTTAAGACAGGAGAGGGGCTGGAGCTAGGGTTAGGGTTTGGGACAGGAGAGGGGCTGGAGCTAGGGTTAGGGTTTGGGACAG
>JABJVR010023335.1:0-76035 GCA_025773905.1 Chitala chitala
ATTTTGGAGCAAGGAGAGAGGCTGAGGGTTAAAGGAAAACCTTTTGCTGAAGCTTTCTGGGGGGGCAGGGGGTTGTGGGTGACTTTTTGTATATGGCTGAAAGAATAAGGGGGGAGAAGCGGGTCTTTTGCCATTTTCATTCAAGCTCAAGAGAAACTGTGTCCCTGTTTGCACGTCCTCTCCTCTCCTCCTCCCCTCTCTCTCTCCCTTGCTCTCTCTCTCTGTCTCTCTCTCAATCTCTCTCTTGCACACACAAGAACAGACTGCCTTCAGACTCCAGACACCTAAGTTTGCATCTGCAGCAGGCAGCAGCTCGCTGAGGCAAAGGCATTGGGAGACATGGAGAGCAGGCGAGGGAGAGAGGGAGACACAGATAGAGGTAAGCGCAGCAAGGCCACACAAAGGGAAGAGAAGTGGGGTTTGAAGACAAGTTCGAGAGGTACCACAACAGGGAACCGGCTGCAAGAGCAACAGAATAATGGCTGGACAGAAGAAGGCACGAGGATGAAGATGACAGCATAAAGGGTAATCAGAGAGGCATGTGTATGAATGACAGGAAATGTGTGATGTAAGTCTGCTTCTTGAGCAGTGAGGACAAGACTCATCCTAACTAGGAGAGAATAATAAATTATATAATAATAAATGTAATACATGCTGTATCAAATACATGTGAACTTCATATGCTTTTTGACCGCAGTTAAACCAGTTCTGAGATTGTCATTGACTTTTACCCTCAGATGTGATAGATTTCCTTCAACAAATCATTTGTTTCACATGAAATGTGATTGTTTTACCATTGTTTGGTGCTTTTGTGGTTCACTTACATTACACAAGTGCTTAAGTTTGTGTGTATATATATATATATATATATATTTTTTTTTTGTGGTATTTTGAGATTATGCCTTTTTGGCTGTACATTTGCTGTGTGATTTGTGAATGTGCACATGTTTGTGTTCCAGGGTAGTGTGCATTAGGGGCTCCTTCATGCACTGCTTCTCATTGAACTTTATGCTGATTGCATGATTAAATCCATTCCTAAGTTTGCTGTGTGCGCACGTGTGTGTGTGTGTGTGTGTGTGAGAGAGAGAGAGAGAGAGACAGAAACAGAGAGCATGAGAGTGCATGTGCTTGAGTGTGTGAGCCCATTCAAGCACACAGACGTATCACGCTTGTGAACGCAGATTGGATTAATTTATTGATCCTGTCTGGGAGCAAGGAGACAAACTGTAAGCCATCTAGACAACAGAAAAAAGGGGAGGAGAGTTTTCTGATTCACATGTATCTTTACTAATTCTTTTTCACTCAGACATGTGGGTATGCACCACAAGAGTTTGTCACATTTCAGGAGCTGCCCCCTCCACCCCCATCTCTGGTTTGGCTACATTCAGTCTCTCGACATGTTTCCCTCCCAGTATTCATTTAAGAACTCCTGAACATGCATGAGAACAGAGGATGTTAACCCTGTTAGCAATTAGTATTACTTAAGAAAACTCTTCACATAACTAAAGCATTAACAAAATTACTTCTCTTAATAATAATAATCAGTAATAATAAGAGACTAGAATGTACTTAAAGAGAACAAAGAATATCTTAAAATGCAGTTATGCTGTACACAGCTGTACAGCTGTCTATATCGATCTGGGTTTGACAGCACTCAGGTTAACATTGCCTCGGTCAGTGACTGCTCACTAAATTAAGACCGGGCATGAGTCAGGATTGCTTTCAGGTAGTCTGAGGATTAGGTTCCAAAAGCTGAAGTTCTCTGAACGTGTGTGTGTGTGCGTGTGTGCACACGATAGTGATTTGCCATTGATTTGTGTTTGTTTGCTATGTGCAGCACCAAACAGGTTGCATTACAGTGGCTGTAGTGTGACTAATGCACTGATGCAGGTGCTGCAGAGTTGCCTCAGGTGCTTGGGGTAATAAGCACATGTCTTTGTGTTTTGTGTCCACTGCTTGTCTGGAGGTGCAGAGGGGCAACTACACAAGCTAGGTCCACTTGGCTCTTACAATGTGTCCGCAAGTGTCCATTCTGCACTTAATTTACCGATGTTCTGACAGCTAGGTGGCCTGTACAAGAAACCAGTCAAAAAGTAAAGAGACTAGAAGATCTGTGAAAGACTGCTTCCTATGACTTCATGGTCTTTGTCACATGGTGGAAAAATACCCCATCTCACCACTGTCCCCCTTTGACTGTGGGGTCAGGACCTACAGACAGGTCACACTACCAGACAGCCTGTCTTTCACAGGCTAGAGGACCTTCGACCTTTGCTGTTCAGCATGTCTGGAAATTCTGAGCCTGGAATCGATCAACCTCCCTCCCTAGACATAAACCCTCCTTTTTTTCAGTCCTGCCTCAACTGGCTCCTCCCCCCACACCCACCCCTTGCATGACTGGCCCCACACTCCCATCCCCCAGTGGTCAGATAATAGATCTCACAGCTGTTAGTCCTGAGCAGATGCAGAGCTGAACAGTCTGCTTTTGGTCATTGTTATTGTGCACTCTCACCGATTCTAACAGAGGGCTCAGTACCATCTTGGTGTCCAAGTTGCCAGTGAAGCTAGATGGTGTGTGCAAATGCACTTGTTTGCATGTGCATGCATGTTTGTTTGTGCTGCAGTTGTGATCTTTAATAAGTAAAACAGTAAATTTCCTACTGAAAGAATGACGTATATATGCAAAGTAAGTGTTGGGGGAGTGTGAGGAAAGAAAAATAACATTATTATTACAGAAATTTCTAGTTTTGAAGATGGTCTGTAGTATCCGGGACTTTTGGGTTAGTGCTACAATGAGAACTAACTCGTGGTGATGTCTAGATGGAACTTACACACACACACACACATATGAATTACAAGGGTTCATCATGGACAGCCACTCCTGAGTCTCGGGGAACATTCAACGCTGTCGGTGAGTTTGTGACCAAAGGAAACCATCGAGTGTTGAGTGTACCCTGCTTCTCACCCGTACAGCCAGCCTCCTGCTTCACACCATCATATTTGCACTGAAGTCAGAAGGTTGTAAGATAAATATACTTATTGTATTTCCAAAGAATAAGATGTTAGAATAAGGTAGGAGCTTACATGTAAATGCCCAGTTTCTTTATATTTTAGCGCCAGTGCGCTGCAGCCAATAGACTGTGAACGTGTGAATGAAGATCCCTTCCTTGTTGTCCGTGTGTGTGTTTGTCTGGGTGATTGCAAGGGCTATAATAAAAGAGCTCGGTAACACTGCAAATATCGCCTCTGAGTTTTCAATGGCTAGCTTGCTAGAACGCTACACTGGTATCAGAAGCGGGACTGAGACGCAAGCCCTACTGGAGAACACGCGTCATCTGCAGTTGGCCATTGAAGATGAGCAGGAAGTGCTCAGTGGGGTGATGAGCTCCAGGGAGTAGCACACACCACCCAACCAGCCACGCAGTCGATCGAACTCCACGGAAGGCACAAATGCGCCCAGGGGAAGCCACTTTGGAGAAGACTCCACCCACGACTCTCCAACATTGGTTAATCTCTGCAAATACAATGGGGAGCAATCCTGGGAAACCTGTGAAGCTCAGCTAGAACTCGTAGAGAGAGTGTACAGCTGGACTGACGAAACCAGTGCTGCCCCTCTCGGCCTCGCCCTAGACGGGAAAGCACTCAAAGTGCTCCTGGACCTGGAACCAGAGGACAGGGACCAGCTGGGGGAGTTGAAGGCAGTCCTGCACAGATGCTGTGGGAAAGTCAGGAATGACCAACGTGCCCACCAACTGCTCAGCAGTCGGAGGAGAAAGAGAGGAGAGAAATTGGGAGTCCTGGCCATGGAAGGAGGTAAAGGCTCTGACAAGGCAGGCATACCCAACCTACCCTGTGGACGTTAGAGAAGACCTAGTGCTACAAGCATTCCTGGCAGCGCTGCTTCCTAAATGTAGGAACAGGTGCACCTTCTCTCCACTGCGCACCCTGGACCACAGTCTGGAGTGACAGAGCATGTAGAAGCAGTCCTGACGCTACACCCCCAGCCCCCATGCGCGCAGTGGAAGAGGTGTGCCAGCCCCATCATGAGAGGGAGAGAAAGGAGGGGGAGAATGCAACCGCTATGCTAACGCCACCCCGTGTCCCCAAAGCCCCACAGGCTGACAGCAGGGAAGCCCTTTTTGATGTGGATCAACTGAGGAACCTCCACAGCCTATTCCTGCAGTGTGATATTGGGCAAGTCCACTGTTGTGCCCTGATCGACAGTGGTGCCACCATGGCTATCATCAAGACGGGTCTGCTCCCAGAGACGGAGGCCTTGTCCTTGAAAAACAAAGCCCAGGCTCGTCTGCTCTCCGTAATGGGGGAGACCAACATGTTTGGGTGTAGGCACCTGCACGTGCAACTGGGGGGGATTGTCCACCACCCATGACTTTTGGCTGGCCCCTATCTGGGAAGAATGTATTGTTGGGACGGACCTCCTTACGAAATATTGTGCCATCTTGGACCTAGAGACACATGCTGCACCTGGGAAACACCATAATCCCCCTATCTGCCTTACCACCACCGCGGTCCCACAAGCCCCCCCCCCCCCATTTGCCGCACCACAGAGAGCCCAGCCCAGTCCAGTGCTGCTGACCAGCCCACCCAGAACAACTGTAGAGCATCCCCAGCCACCCAGGCAGCAATCCAAGAGCTCTTCACCCACATCTGTGAAGGGCTGAACGAGCATGAGCAGACTCATCTGCTGTTCCTGCTGGACAAGTTTGATGACATTTTTGCTGCCATGGACAAGGACTGCACACAAACCAGGCTGGTGCACCACCACATTGATACAGGAGACACCACCCCCATCCGTCTTAGCCCCTGTTGACTTCCACTGTCCAAGCACGCCACAGCTGAAACGAAAGTGAAAGAAATGGTGGCAGAGGGCGTAACAGAACCCTCCACGAGCCCATGAGGCACCCCCGTGGTCTTAGCCAGAAAGAAGGATGGCTCATGGAGGTTCTGCATAGACTACTAGAAGCTCAACACAGTGATGAAGCAGGACTCCTACCCCATGCCCCGTATTGATGACATGCTAGTCTTGCTATCTGGAGCTAGCTGGTTCAGTTCACTGGACCTGAGGAGCAGGTACTGGCAAGTTGAGATGGTGCCTGAGACAAGGGAGAAGACCGCCTTCACCCTAGGGAGGGGCCTATGGCACTTCCAGGTTCTCCCCTTCGGACTGTGCAATTCCCCTGCCACCTTTGAGCGGTTCGTGGAGAGAGTGCTGGCAGGGATCCCGGAGAGCAGCTGCATCATCTACCTGGATGATCTGCTTGTCCATGCATCCAGTTTTGATGGTGCAGCAGCCAACCTGCACTGGGTCTTTGACGCCATCAGGAAGGCCAACCTGAGGCTGAACCCCACTAAGTGCACTCTCCTGAAGAGAACGGTGAAATTCCTGGGTCATGTGGTGAGTGAGGAAGGGATCGCCACCAACCCGGACAAAGTGAAAATGGTAGAGTCCTGGCCAGTCCCACAATCCACAGTAGAGCTGTGCAGCTTCCTAAGACTGGCCTCATACTACTGCAAATTTGTCTGGGGCTTTTCCGACATGGTTGCACCACTTCACTGTGCTACTCAGAAGGGGGCTCACCTCCACAGGAAGGACGAACAACAAGGGGCATTCAACAGACTCCACTCTGCACTCACCACAACACCAGTTCTGGCGTGCCCAGACCCGTCTCTCCCCTTCATAGTGGACACCGATACCAGTAATGTCAGCATCGGAGTTGTACAATCGCAGCCACACCCGAAGAAGAGCGCGTAGTCTTGTACTTCAGCCGCTGCCTCAGCAAATCCGAGTAAAACTACTGTGTAACTCGGTGTGAGTTGTTGGCAGTGGTGAAGGAGCTGACACACTTTTGCCCCATGTGTACGGACACCGCTTCCTCCTAAGGACTGATTATGCTTCTCTGACCTAGCTTCTGAACTTAAAGGAACTGGAGGGACAGGTAGCCAGATGGCTGGAGAAGCTGCAGTCCTTCAACTTCACCATCCAGCACAGAGGGGGGTGGCTGCACGGCAATGCTGACGCTCTCTCACGGCGCCCATGCTCAGGGACTTGTGCACGGTGTCAGTCACTGAAGGGGAGAACAACAGAGACAGAACATAGTGGCAACAACTACGCGAGGGCTACAGCGCGAGGGGAGGTTTCAACCAGGCTTTCTGGTGAACTGAATGGCTTGGAGGAGGCAGACTTCATGCGGGCCCAATCACAAGACAGGACTCTCAGTACACTACAGGATTGGCTGCTGAGAGGCACGAAGCCTGCAGGGGAGGAGCTGAGAGCACAAGGACTGGCCATGAAGGCATACTGCTCTCAATGGGACAACCTGGCCGTTCGCAGCGGATTGTTATATTGGAGGTGGCAGAGCCCAGTCCCGGGTCAGACGCTGTGGCAGTTACTGGTCCCCGATGTTCTTAAGGACACAGTGCTGCACTGCATTTATGGCCCCCCCGGGGATTGGCCACTTCGGTGTGGCAAAGATGCTGCGGCGGCTGAGGCAGTGCTTTTACTGGCTGTGTTGCCGCACGGACGTGGAAGTCTATATCCACTGCTGCGACGCCTGCGCTGCTCAGAAGGGCCCACACGAGCACTCTAGAGCCCTGCTACAATCCTTCCAGTCAGGGCCCCCATGAAGAGAGTGGGCGTGGATATTCTTGGCCTGTTCCCCACCACCGACACAAGAAATCGGTACGTTATCATGGCCATGGACTGTTTTACAAAGTGGCTCAAGGCATATGTGGTTCCTGAGCAGAGCGCCGCTGTCATGGTTAGAAAACTGGTTGAAGAGTTTTTCAGCCCGTATGGGGTGCCTCTGGACAACTTTGAGTCAGCCGTGATGGTAGAAGTGTGTCATCTGCTGGGGATAAAGAAGACATGCACCACTCCCCTCCACCCGCAAAGTGATGGCCTCGTAAAGCTGTTCAACCGCATTCTGGTCATGCAACTGCCAATCTGACCAGCCAGCACCACTGGGACTGGGACCAGCATCTCCACCACAATCCTGTGTGTGGGACCAGGGAATCGTGCTGTGGTCGTACACAGGGACCTGCTGGCCTCGTACCATCCCTGGGCCCCCTAATAGCCGCTGAACCACCAGTCGCTGAGCTACCCTCACCAGGTACGAGCAACTCATCTCCGAGTAGGCCCTGTTGCACACACCGGCATCTCCCACCATGCTTGCAGAACTATGTGATGGACTAAAACGGTGTGGTGGAACCTGTGGGTCGCCAGAGTGGTCAACTGCTGGAGAGGGGGCTGGAGAGTAGTGCCGGTGCACCGCAGCCAATAGACTGCACCTGGGAAGAGTGATTATGCATCTTCCTGGCATTCAATGTAAATAATACCCTAGGAGTGTTTGCGCGTGAATGAAGATCCCTTCCTTGCTCTCCCTGTGCGTGTCTGTCCAGGTGATTGTGTGTGCGAGTTGCCCAAGTCCTTTTAAGGGCTATAATAAAAGAGCACCACCATGTTTTCAAAGGCTAGCTTGCAAGGATGCTACAATATTAAATCACCAACCATTTGAGGTGGCAATTTCGCAGGTTAGAAGTACTAAACCTATGAAAATGTGACCGATGGTACACCGGAGCGTCCTACTACAACACATTAAGTCAGTGAAATGTTGCTGTACATAACGTATCGCTGCTACAACGCGCCTCCAAACGATTCCTGCCACTGACCGAACATTAAGAATTCACGTTATGCGTATGACCACACTTTCGTCCACCGCACATTCCAATCAGCGCTTATTTGTTTTGTAAGGTTAACAAAATGTAAGTTTAAATTAAACAAATTAAAGGACAAAATAAATCATGAAGAAATAAATCATGAATCTTACAATATTTGCCGTTCTTAACAAAAGTGTCTCTAGGGAATAAACTAACAGAGAGCTTTGAAACAAATTAATATACGATGTAACCTACTGCGAACACCTGAATGCTTTCCGCATCCGTGATTTTACGAGTTAAAATATGTTATCTAATTTTCCAAGGTTCCCTTAAATCAGTCTATATAAACCTTTACATCAGGGGCGGGAATTCCCCATCCTGGATGTCCGCAAAAGTGTAGGTTTTTGATTCAGCCAATTCAATCAATTTAATTTGACCACCATCTTAATTAAATATTAATTACATTATTGCTTCACGTTTTTCCTGATCATTTGCATCTGTATGTGCTTACTTCTCTTAATTTACTGAGCGAAAATAAGAGCTAGATAGACTAAAGGTGAAACTTGTGCTTTAAAATGTATAACGAAAATACAAACTACACATTACAATATGTGCAGGCGGCCTGGTGGCCCAGCCACCAGGTGTGTTCTTGAGCAAGACACCCAGCGCTAGCTCAATGTAACCTGTATGTGAAATGTAAGTCGCTTTGGATAAAAGCGTCTGCCAAATGAATAAAATGTAAAAATGTACAATATCAGTCTAAATGCAGAATCGGAGCAGAAAATGTCTGGATAATTTGGAATAAATATGAAGATGCAACATTAGTAAGTCTTTGTCAGGCTTTTAAAATTCGTACACATTCGTATTAAAATTAATAAAGCCTGTTGAGAATTTTTAAATTGACAGTAATTATACAAAATAATAATGTTTATTGAGATACAGGCTCAATTAAAAGCAGAATTTGGCTGAAACAAAAACCAGCACCCACTACCTCCCTCCAGAACCAATATTCCCCACCCCTGCTTTAGATCTTCCACTATGCAGTTTTTGGGCAAGTTTCTGTGACTGGCTAGGCAAACTACTTGCCAGACTGTTTTGCTATCTTTAAATTTTCCTCACTTTTACTGTTGAAAAATCAAGATATTGTATAATGATGAACAAGCCTGATGGGACACCTTAGAAAATTTCATGAGAAATAAAGTAATATGCTGCTGGGTTAATTTTTCGTCGTCTTCATTTCAATATAGTAACAACAATGTAACATGCTTGAAGTTCGTCTTAACCTACCTGTACTGAGAAAGAACATCTGCTGTATAAACATAAAAAATGTACATCCATTCTACAAAATAAATTTGTTTTCTAAAAATGACTGATATATATTCCATACAAAATCATATAAAAGGAACAATTTTATGTTACCATATGTACATATTTTATGTTAATCCAACACACCTTTTTTTCAGTGTGATGGGCGTGTTCATTATCTCCTCTCGAAGTGAACCCGAACATACGGGTCACTGAAAAAAGATCGATTCATTAAAACTTGCAGTAAAGCTGCTCGCCGATGGGTTTTATGTCCTCCGTCTACTGTGAGGAAATGACAGTAATATGGATTGCTTCTTTTTGGTAATATCGTCGCTTTATGGACACATGGAGCCAAAAAACACAGACTTTCAGATGTGGCGAGACTATATGAAGCTGGCGGAAACAGTTCGTGCTATTCGACAGGACGCCACCGATTTCACTACAACAGGTGAAGCGGCAATACATCCGTCAGGTCAGTCACTGTGGACCTCCACTGAGTGGCAGCGAAAATACGACAATACGGAGGGAAATAGGGAAAACGCATCAAGGGAAGACACTGCTTCGTCAGCGTCGAAAGACTTCTCCAAGTTCGCGACCCCGAAGGTGAAGCCACAGAGCCAGTTTTGCAGTTTTTGCAAGCACAATGGAGAATCAGATGCCGTGTTTCGTTCCCACCTGCTCAGGGATCCGGTGGGAAATGTAACTTGTCCTTACCTGCGCAGGTATGTCTGTCCTCTTTGTGGAGCAACCGGGTCTCGAGCTCACACCAAAAGATTTTGCCCTAAAGTTGACAGCGCGTACAGGTCGGTGTACACGAAGTCTCAGAGATAGCTCATGGAAGATCAAGTCCATCTACCCGTTAACTTGGGCATGTCAACTTATTGCCTCACTTTGCTACCTTCTGGCAAATGTATGAGAAACTATTTAAAACACGATGACATCTTAAAACGTTTTAACAATGTTATAGAGTGTGTATGCCCTTTTTCAGATTTTTCCCCGACCATAAAGTGCTGGACAGTGGGGGCTGTTGTAACATACTCAGGCAACGATTGTATGCGATAATGCCAACTTTTTGACGCGCTAAGTTTCCTACTTTTTAATTTAATATGTTATATTTAACCTGACTACTTTTCGATTGACGTTTTATAGTGTGCGATTTTAGTATTTGAATTGTGTGTTTTTCTTTAACTAACTTTGTAGTTTTGTTTTTCGCATTTACTACCTCATTTGCAAAAAAAGTTTTATGGCACGAAAGGTCTAAATGACTTTTGCTGTCAGTGTGAGTACTTCTGTGCAAGTTTTTTTTGTATTTGTCTATTTACTTTTAATATGTACATTTTACTATTAGTGCAAGTAAATCTACTGAAGTTTATCAAAAAGAGTTAATTGTAAGTCTTGTTTTGTCTCCATCATAAAGAGGCCATCGCTGGTTCTATTTCCAAATTCCTGAATAACCAGGCTCCTTTTAACTACACACCCAAAAAAAACGGTGATTGCCATCAATGAACATATCACGCCCACTGAGTTAAACTGGTATAAGATAAGAACACATCGCTGAGCACACACTCACCGACTCATGGCACGGTCGTCAGTCTGCCGGCGCCTGCTAATGGACGGGTGAAACAAATTGCTTGTTAACTTTAGGTAGTCATATAAATTCGCGTCAAATTATTTACGTATAAAATAAGGCCTGAATAAAAGGGTAATTTAAGTTCCACAAGCTCAGTACACCCAAGCACTACTTTAATGGTATTAACATGTTGCCACCCCCCACATAAAAGGAAATGGTAAATTTCACACCTGGTAATTTCATGGACTTCACATAGCATTTCAAATTAATTTTCCAATATACCAGCCAGCTCAATTCAAATTTAATCTGCTGTATTTCTTTAGGCTAGGGATCAACAAACTACAGCCCATGTGCCAACTGTATCTCACAATCACATAAAATACACACCAATGTCACTAATTACTGTGATGGTCTGGCCTTCAAAGGTGACCTGAGTTTTATTTACCTAGCGTTAGGTCAAAATGAATTTCAACATGACAGGAAAATTGTAGTCAATGGAGGAATAACTCCTGCTCCAAAAGTAGCATCATTTGATTACAAGGGAGAAATTTGAACATTACATAGAACTTAACATATGTAGAGTGTACCTGCCTTTATTTTTTAAACGTTTATCTTATACAGTAATATTTTGCATATCCGACAAGTTGCCCATAAGGTATTTACCTCAGAAGTACATGGGTTCGGGAAAGTTCTGATATTTCAAGAGATGTCCAGACCAGCTCATTGAATAAACTGGGCCCTGACTGCTGAGAGCCATAGCAACCTTTTCCCTCCGTCAGCTATAAATCACCCTAGGAGCACATCCTGATAAGATTATCATGCCTTTGTGAGGTACCCTTTTCAACCTAATTTTATGAGTTAGCTCAATGCACCAAATTTCCAGGCACTTGTTTTGAATGCATATATGTAACAATGTAGTACATATACTTATTGTTCCTGGGCTGTGCCACTTTACATATTTGTCATACTCAAGTCTGAAGGTGTACTGCTAATACCTCTTGACAAAAAAGTACAGTTCATATACTAGTTTATACATTGTTAAACTCCTAAATGCCTTGTGATGAATATTAGTAAAGGGCAAATATTGTGCAAGTCTTTCAAAACATTTTAACATTTTGTCTTACTATTACAATCTAACATGTATTGTTTATTTTACATGACACATGTATAAGACAAGCTTTTAAAACATCTTTAGTGTGTGATGTACTGGATGTATCTGCTCTAAACTAATACCTGTACAAACTTAAAAATATATAAAAATAAAACATAATTAACTGGCTGTGGTGCTGGGTAAGTGGATCTGCTGCCAATTGTTAAGAGCACCTGTGTCTACCTAGGAAGAGTAAACTAGTACTTCACTTTCTAATTTGGGCAAATTCTTCCATCAGGAGTTTATCAAGCTCAGATGGGTGACTAACATGGCTAGCCTTTCTTGACTTCCCTTGTCCTTTCTCCAGAAAATCACTGAGCAGCACTGTTTATGTACTCAGTAACAAGACACGCTAGTCACTATCTCAAGTTTATCCCAACCTTAGACAGAAATATCAAAATCATTTTCCTCAGCCATTTGGTGATGCTGTTAGGATTAATATTACCCCCCTAACACACACACTCTCAACACAGTTCATTTCCTGGTGTATTAAGTACCATGTTTATTAATTTGGATCTTAAAATGTTCTGGTGAAATTATTAAAGCCTCAACTCAGCTGTGTGTAATCCATCTTTGTCAGAATTGCAGCACACACAGGTATTCTGGTTCTTTTAAAAGCCTTTTAAAAGCACTAAACTCCTCTCCTGAGTGAACAAGCCAAATTTGTTTAAGGTAGTAATTAGTTAAATTTTGTACTTAAGTGCCTGAGTGAGAAAGCCCCCCTTTACACCATACACAGTGCAGAACTCAAGGTTGCACACCCCAGCTTTAAGTAAAGTAAAAAGTAGAAGTGTGTCACACACCACTGGATCATAACCACTCTGCTGGTCTTGACTGGTCAGCAGTGGCATCAGGGATCACTGGCTTTGTTTGCTCTTGTGTGTTCCTCAGGATGTAATGGCCTTAATTACTTGTACACCACATCAGCTCACCTGACATTTGAGGTTTTAGCTGAGTTCTAATTAAAAACCCAGTTCTTACAAACATGCAGGACTATGGCTGAAAACTTTTGAGCTGTAATAATTACACGCATCTGAAACTTCATCAATTAACTCCAAGTGAGCAACTGTGATAACCCTTCATTCAAACAGAAAATCTGATTAAAATAAACTAAGAGGTAGGAGGAATAAATGCAAACCTTGTAGAACTGGAAATCTGTATATTAACTGCAGTCCAGGGTCAGTACATTTTCTCCAATCTCCTGAACGCCCATTTTCTGCTGTACTTTTTTTTTTCTAATCTGATAAACTGAATAGAGGCAACTCTCACAAGTACACTTCTCAAAACTAATTGAGTTAAGTGAAGGACTACCAGACAGGAGGGATTTATGGGAACCAGATGAACTGACAAATTAAACCAATCTCTATATGTGCAACTCTGGCCAGATGATGAACATATAAAATTAAGCCTCAGAGAGATCAACGGCTAACCGCTTTTGGGATCCTGCTGCTTCGACGTAGATTCTCCAGCTCCCGATGGGCTGCCATTACTGTACGGCTGAGGGTGGGGATCAGAAATTACAGTTAACCCCTGGCAATTTTTTCATCTGTTCAACAAATAAATTTCATGTACAGCGGGTAAAATAAGTATTGAACACGTCACCATTTCTCTCAGTAAATATATTTTAAAAGGTGCTATTGACATGAAATTTTCACCAGATGTTGGTAACAACCCATGCAAACCATACATGCAAAGAAATCAAACCATAGATGTCCATAAATTATGTATAATAATGTGAAATGACACAGAGAAAAGGTATTGATTGAAATTCCCACAGAAACACTCCAAAATCTCCTGGACAGCCTACCAATAAGAGTGCAAGCTGTTATAGCTGCAAAAGGGGGACCAACTCCATACTGAAGTATATGTATTTGAATACCATGTCATTTCATTCCCTGTTGGTGTAATGATCAGGTGGCTGAATACTTTCGTCCATGTAGTGTACATCTTTGACTGATGACATGTTAAATATTCATGTATTAACCAGCCAAAGTTATCAATTGCTCGCTCTACATTTACTTGCCATTGGTCACAACACACTTGCAGGTATATCAATAAGAGATATGTATTATAAAATGCTTTTATGTAGTGTTACTTATTTTATGACATCAGTAACAATTCATTGGCATAGTGTTAGTGAGAAGCACTTGTTTCAACACTTACTGTAATTTAACATGTTAAAAGTATACAGTATACCTGTACTATATATACTTTACTCAACAAAATAGTAAATTTTATCCATTATTTTTTCAGTCATTTGTCATGGGCATTTGAATGAGTTACCAGCGTTACTGAGATTCCCCTGTATATGGCTTTCAAAAACATCAGAAGAATGTTCAGTGACATGTCAATTATAGTGGTTTCAATGAATAGGCCAATGAATTCTAATAATTTTGAAGGGTTGGCAGGTATATAAGGTAGCACACAGGAGTGGGGGCAACATCAGGACAGGAGTGACACTCACTTAAGGCTGGAGAGCTCCTTTATAAGCCCACGTATGAGATGGGTGGCATCCCCCAGCTCCCCAGATATGCCAGGTGTGGTGTCACCACCCACATTGCTGTGATCAGAGACATGTGTAAGTTTCCAAGCACACAAAAAGCTCATACATGATGTACATATTTGCGACATGGCTCTGAGCTTCCTGTCTTACCCTGGCACGTTGCTGTCTAGTTGGGAGTCAGACAGGAAGACAAGAGAGAGGGGCATGTCTGCCTCAGGGTCTGGAACAGTGCAAGCTGTGGGTCTACCCATCACTGACAACTTTGGAAGACAGACAAGACAGAAATTTTAGTGCAGCATAGTGTTTTCACCATGTTGTATCAATCGCTACTGCAAAGCCAGTAAGGCAATCGTGCATTGTTTTTGTCAAACTCATGCATTTACAAGGTTTAAATTTTGTTAAAGAAAATAAACACTTGATAAAACTATTTATTAACTGAACAGAACTTATCTAGAGTCCTGCAGTACCGATGAGCTATAAGCCGTACATGCACAATGTCCACAATGAGCAACATGACAAAGTGACATTTTACAATATGGCTTGGAACACCCTGGGCATTTGCAGTTTGTACCACCATGGCTAATAATGCCTCTACAAAGAAGGTGCACCTTTATCCCCACTTGCAGCACCAATAAGAAACACAATGATTATTTCATGCTGACAGGCAACATCGTACCTGTGCACTGCACTCCCCAGATGGCTGGTGGTTCCTGGACAAAATGTGGGTCTCACAGTGAAGGGGCAACACTGATGCACTCACAGAACCAGTGCGATGCATTTTACCCACTGCTTCTCATGAGCCAAGGCAGTGGGACAACAGTAGAGAGAATGTTTATTGGTAACTAACTGCATGCTTTTCCACTGGCACAACCGAGCCATACCATACCATACCATGCTTGGGTGCTTTTCCACAGTACTGTTTTTAATACTATATCATGTCAGACTGGCCCTGTTCAGGAGGAACACCAAAGCTTTTTGCACTCTGCCTTCAACAGATTAGTGACTGGCTAGGGCAACTCTTTGCCAGACTGCAGGCACCATGTTTTATGTTCAAGTGAAAACTGTTGTTTTTCCTTTTGTTTAAATTCCATTCAAAATGTAAAGCATGCAAAACTGGCATGCTGTAAAAGGACTATTTTATTATTAGTATGCAGAAATACTTGGCATCAGGAGTTGGAGAAGAAAGGAAGAGAGGCTGGTTTGAGGAAATACAACATGACTTGGAAGGTCACAGTTGTGCAGTTATTTTGCTGCCTTACAGGTAAAATACATTATTACACATCACTAGTTATGCAATGTCTATTTCTGAGTTGTACCTGCTCAACGGGAAAGCAACTCATACCACATTGTGTGCAAACATGCTGTCAGTACAGTATGGTATGGCAACATTCCAGAATCCATAAAAACAAAGTGCGTGGTGGGTGCTAAATTCACTCATCTTAATAAAACATTTAACATATCTGCCATGTTAAACTAAGAATTATAATTCTAATTATAAATGTTATAAAGAAAGTTATATTTACCGTTGTAACAAAGAGGAGTTTCTGATTCTCTCTCCAAGTCATCATCTAGGGTTCCTGCCATTAATTCCTCTAGTCTGCAAACTGTCTGCATCTCCTCAGCATGTACCTCACAAACTGTCACAGACTGCAGCATTTCCTCAGCGGGCACCTCAGGGTCTGTGATACACTGCAGGATCACCTCAGCAGGTACCTCAGAATCCATCATAGACTGGGGCATTTCCTCAGCAGGTACCATGGTGTCTGTTACCAAATGGAGCATCTCCTCAGCAGATTCCTTGGGGTCTGCCACAAACTGAAATATTTCCTCAGCAAGTACTTCAGGATCCATCACAGACTGAGGCATCTCCGTGACAAACCCTGAGGTACTTGCCAAAATCTGAAACTTCTTAGGAGGTCCCTCAGGATTCATCGCAAATTGGTGCATCTCTCTAGCTGGTATCCTGGGGTCTGCATTTGACTGGACTATCCACAGAGACAGGCTGGATCCAGATGATGTACCCATTTTCATGGCGTTGTCCGCGACTTTCTGCCACTCCTTCTCAGTGTCTTTTGCCAGAGTGTTGATGCCCAGATTAACTTCAGCCTCCTGCACAACACAGGGGTTGACCTTGTGCTGCATAGCCCTTCTTTGTGACTGATACATGGTAGTTTCGAGTACAGCACTGGCCACTTCTTCTGTTCCATCACCCATCTTCACCATGAGCACACTGTCTATTTCACTGGTAATCTGTAAAACAGTTTTAGTCAAGGCCTTACATTCACTCACCTTAACAGCAGCATCCATGTTTGAACTGAACTGGTCCTGTACTGCATAAGGACCCAGCCCTTGAGGTTGTGGATGCCAATCTTTCTCTTGGACACTGTCCAAGGTGGTTCCTGTGATAAGGGTCTCATATCCCTCCAGAGTGTCCAGATTTTGTTGACCTTCAGGAACCCCATCAACAGGTGACATGTCATGTCTGTTTGCCTTATCAGTTGAACATATGTCAACCTCCCCCAAAGTCTGGTCCTCAATGCGCATCTCCTCCACTTTTGCTCCTGTTGCCTCATGTCCTCCTTTCCTCAGGAGACTAACACTGAAGTGGCTCTCATGAACACTGTTCCTCTTCTGTTCACTAAAATCCTCCATATTTATCAAGTCCTGAACCGTGTCCATTGTGGGACCATTTTTGCAATTGCCCAACAAACCAGACTGTGAAAATCCTTCACCCAAGCTGGTCTTCATCAGTTCGTCATGATCAAGCTGGTCATTGTAGCACCCTCCAGCTGCCCCAGTGAATGGGTCAAGCTGGGAATCCACCCTTCCTTGACTCTGTCCTGTCACAGTTTCTACTGGCCAACATTTCACTCCCATCTCCCTTTCCTCATCCTCAAATGAGGACCCAAAGAGAGTACAGGTAGGATGAGAACTTCCATCTGCATCACATCGCTTTGAATGGCTGGCTCCAGCAAAGCTCCCAGCAGAGCTACACTCCTGCATTGTCCTCTCCTGGTTCTCTGTAGGTTCAGGGTCAATGCTTGTGGATATCGCTTCTGTGACATCACTGATGTGAGGAATCTTTTCACTGTGAGCAACAAAGTTAGCCTCAGGATCTGCCACCTTAATGAACATGCTGTTGCCTCCTATCAGCTGAGTCTGACCAGAAGTGGTCAGGTGATGCTGTATGAAAAAGGAACAATCAGACACAAGATGCCTTGTGCAGTTGGAAGTACAGTATATTAGGCCAGTGTTTCCCAACCTTTCTTAAGCCATGGCACATATTTTACATTAGAAAAAGCCCACAGCACACCACCAAACAAAAATTTCACAAAAAGTATATATAATGAAATATAATGATCACTGGATAATTGTATTAGATAATTTCCCACGGTACACCTGATGATCTCTCATGGCACACTAATGTGCCATGGCACAGTGGTTGGGAATCACTGTATTAGGCTATAGTAACAGGCCAAATTCTATAGTGGATAAGCACTGTAAAAAAAAACTGTAGTGAACGCCACTTCAAAACAATCCAATATTTACATTCAAAACCATAATAAAGTAATAAAGCAGTGCGCTTCATAAAAAAAGGCTTTGCCCTCCGTATGAAACCTGGCTGAATGATGCAATTTCAGTTACAAAATTTTTAGGTATACAAAGGGTGGTGATATGTGCTTCTATATTTCGGCTGTGATGGATAACATAGATCTTCAGGAGATGTGATAAGGTTGAATTTCAGAAGGCTTAGTACCAGACATGCTAGACAACGCAATCAGAGACGCCAAGCAACTGAAAAGCTGAATAAATAGTTCTGCTTTAACATCTGTTCCTCAGTCTAAGAGTGACCTATGTGTATCACTAATAACTGCAAAAGGACACCGCCATGTCCTGAAGATGCTCTCTTCCCAAACCAGCTGAACAAGTTTTTCTGCAGATCTGAACAAAAAAGAACAAACATATCCAAATATTATATATATAAAAAGTACATGTAAAGCTGTTACCTCTTTCAGTAAATTCCCTGTTGCTTCATTCAGCATCTGGTTATGTGCAGAACACCTGCATCCCATAAAAGAACAATGTAATATTGTTTAAAAATAATATATCATCTTAGTCTTTCTTGCACATGTATGTACCTCGGCTGCCCTCCAGGTTTCAGTCTCTCGGCATTATGGCATATACCTTCTTTTTCAGAGCTTTTCCTCTTTCTACCCCTTTGTGTCCTAGTCCAAGGTACCCTGCCTACATATTGACAGATTACTACTTTAGAAAACAAACCTTAACAGTTGAGCGGTAGTGTATATTAAACAATTTTGTCAGTGGGAAAAAAAAAAACTTTCCCAACACTGCACCGAAATCAGAACAATATTAATTTTATGAATTACGATGTCAATACGAAAGTCCTCTTTTTTTTCCTACCTCCTGACTGTGGTGGACGTCTCTTTGTCATCCTACTAGCTGTAATGAAGCAATTAATTTCAATAAATTACTTAACGATCCACACCCAAAAGTTACAAATTTAGTTTCTATTATTATTATTATTATTATTATTAAATATTTGAGCACAGGAGATGTATATTACAATATAATCGAAATGCTCATCTTCATTAATCTATATACATTACCTTGTTATAAAGTGAATTTATATTATTATAAATATAATATAATATATATAACATATTATAAATATTTTCCATGTACTTTGTTTATTTACAGTTACAAGGTATCACTAATGCAATATTTAATTACCTCGGGTTCATTTATATTTTAGCTGTGTTTGATAGTGTGCAGGTTTTTGACTTTTCGTCAACACTTCGCAGCTCACGAGGAACTAAATGGCGCGCTTAAACGCGCCCGAAAACAGGGCATTGTGGGTGTCGTAGTTTTATTTTCCAGTGACGCAAGAAAGTGCTAACAAAATACGAGTCGGATTGGTTTTAATAATTATTTTGTTCATTTTGATGCTGAACATTACAGAAATATTTAAGGGTGGGTTATATAACCTATTATATGGTTGCTGTCAGGATATACGAATCATAAAATAAAAAGAACAAAAATGTGTACCTGTCGAACCATAAATATATTTTTTATTTGTTAAAATATAATTTAAAGCATAACATTTAAAATAGTACGTGTAAAAACAAACCCGAATGAAACCAATTGTTTTACGACAGCGATGGAATGTTACAGCTTCATGCAGGTATCATTCGCCGTAAACATTACAGTCTGGTTGCCACAGAGACTTGACGTGGATCAGGAAGTAAATATCGCTCCGTTAGGGTAACGAGTATAGTTCACTGTGTAGCTAGTAATGTAATGTTTGTGGATGTCTTTTTGAATCAGCAACAACTTTATGTACTCATAGAACAAAAACGATAATATCAGGTAAAATCACGAAACGTATAATATAGGTTTAAAAAAAAAAAAAAACTTCGGCTGGTCTCGAAAGGTTAACACGGATTTAAGACATCTAGCTCCACAGACATCTGATTGTCTTATTTTTAGATGAGTATTCTTTTTGTAGCATTTATATGGTGGCATACTAACTGCGAATATTTACCTAGTCCAATTAATATTTGTTTAAAACGTATTTAAGGATCAATAATTGGTGAGCTGTGGTATGACTGGTTAAGGTGGTTTTAAAAATCATATGTTGCTTGCAGTATCAATTCCCAGCAGTGTATAGCTTTTGTATGCAATGTTGATATTGCAGTAAACCGCTACAATGAATTGGCATGTTTGACTATGAAAAACTGGAGATTAAGAATCAACATGTTGGCCTCTCCGTGACTACCATACTACACCATTAAAGTGTGTTGACATACACTATTACAGTTCAATGCATTGCTGCTCAGTTTATTTTCACATCGTACAACACGTAGATGCTTTAAGTACATTATCGTTAACCGCTCCACTTGTGTAGTTTATGCTAGCAGACACAAGTTGCCTGAAATGCAACAACAGGGCGACAGAACTGCTATTACGCACGTGAACAGGAATTTGTAGTAAAATGGAGTTGGACATACTAAGTATGGCTGTATTGCAAATAGGCTATTACTGCTGCTAAATGTCTGTTGGATACTTCAACGGCTGAAAACTGAAGGTGTTTTCCTTAGGTACGGATAACACATCACTGTGGACATCATGGTCGTCAATGTAATAGTTGCTGTACTGTCTTTTCTCGGTAGTTCTGAGCCGGTGCTCATCTCTGGCGTCTCTATGAGTCGCAGTCGAAATCCACCTGCTCGGGGCCAGGGAGCAGCAAGAGCCAAACAGGTAGACCTTGAGTGAACTTTCTACTCATCCCTCTTTCTTTGCTTCTGGAACATTTATTACTTAATGCTCGCTTTTACTGTTCTAAGCCTGTTTTTCTGCTTGATTGTCTTTTAGGATGTTAAAACGTTTAATTTCATGTGTTTACACCTGTTTAAGATTATCTGCCCATCCTCATAAAGACATTGACAGCTGTCTTTTATTTTACTAAGGGAACATGTGACCATGTGATTTCTTCCAGGGCTTCAGGGGTTTGTTAGACAAATAAATGGCTATTTTCTACTACAAAAATAATAATATGTAATATGATCTGCACGGTCAGGCTGAGCAGGCAACACATTGCTTCTACTTAATTTGACTTTTCAGTGTTTTTATAAATTTTTTCAGATATTTTAGTACATTTCAGTGTGTACCTTTTATAATGATATTTGGCTGAAAATGACATGTCTCCCATTCAGCAGGATTTTTCTTTAAAAATGTGTGTTTCATTTTTGTTTTGGGAGTTCTCATTTGTTTTTACTATATCCATGCTTCTGTTGTTAAGAAACACAAGGAAACAAGCTGAGAAACCCCGAAAAGTCATAACACCTAAGCAACTTTGGGTTTATTTATTGCTGATACAAATAAAATTAACAGCAGCATCATTAATGTTAGCGTTTGTTATTGTAAATAAGTGACACTGAATTGCTTTTAAAAAATGGTTGTCCCACAGTTGCTTAAAACATAAATGTAAGATGACTGTTTTTGATTACATGTATTGAATGGTTATAAAACCACCCGTATCAGGGATTACTGTGAGCTATGAGCTGTTTCATATGACAGTGCAAACAAGTAACATAACCATAAGGACAGATTCAAGTGAGTGAGTACATGTTAACCCCACCCGTCTTATTTATCCAGGTCCTTATTTTAAACTTGAGGGGGAGAAAACATGACCACTAAATTTATTCTTCTTAGATGGGCCTGCTGTTGGACCTGACTCCAGATGAAGGGGTAGACCTGGGTGGTAACGAGGCAGAGTTGGAGGCAGAGCTTCTCTCCCTGATGGGTGAAGGACGATCAGCAGGCAAAAAAGCAGGCAGGAAAGGTGAACTGTCTCAAACACACTATACTGCTGCATTATGCAGCCACTTAACATGACAGTTTTTCGCCTCGTATTTATTATGTTAATTATGTTAGTGTTTCATTTTTGGTTGTTTTCTTTAAATGTCAGAACCATATAGTTAATCAGTCAGATTTTATTTAATATATATAAATTATTCAAGCAAGTTGTCAGAAATTAATATGAATTGGGATTCCTTTATGGTTTGAGGGGAAAAAAAAACAATTTGTCTCTGTGGGTAAAGTGAAAATTATTGTATCAGAGAAACTGTTGTGGGAAACTAGTATATTTACACATATGATAAGTGAGAAATGTACAGAAAGGTCCAGGGCTGTGGTCTGGTGGACTGCTTGAAGAAGCTAGGCCAGGGAGTGGATGGCTAGTTGGTGGGCCTTTTGTTTGGATGATTTTTGTTATACTGGGATCTTTAGTATAGTATACCTTTGGCCAGACATTTTGTACTGTTAAATTTGTCCTTCTTGCCTCAGCTCCTGTGCCCATGGCAGACATTGAGCGCATGGCAGCACTCTGTATGAAGGACCTGGATGAGGGTGATGGAGATGAGGATGGAGACTTGGAGAACGATGCTGAACTTTTGGTAACTGCCAGGCGTGTTCCTCATCTTTTTCCTGTCCTGGATTTGGTGCCACTTAGAGCCTAACACACAATCCTGTTGGTAGGCGGAATTGAATGATGTTCTGGAGGAAGATGTGGAGGACACCAGCACACCTTCACAGGTGAAGGCGACTTTTTGCCCTACTCCCGCACCCCCAGTTGGGTCAGGAGGACTGGAAACTCGGCTGCTGGAACGCATTGATATGTACCAAACAGCCATCAACAATGCCACGCAGTCAGGGGAGACCAGCAAAGCGCGCCGATATGACCGAGGTCTGAAGGTGGGTACAGTCAGGCAGAGGTGCAAAGCGCAGGCTTGACTGAGAGTTACATAAGTCTGTTTCTAATTCTGAAATGGTCTTTCCTATAAAATGGTTGTCTGGTTCTTTCCCTCAAGCCTTAACTGCTAAATTGTGTTATCAATAAGCTTAAAATCACACAAGTTTAATTGCTTACCTGTTTTTGTTGTTAAATGTGTGGCAAGGATGATTTGATTACCACTCATGTGTTTTGAAGCACTTGGTGTAAATCATTACAAATTAATTACAAAAATAAAGTATTTTTCACTTGCTGTTCTGAGAAGTATGCAGGAATTTTGTTTGCGTGGGTACTGCTAAATTATAACTATGGTTGAACTAAATCACTTTTCATAGACTCTGCAGTCCATGTTGACATCTGTCAAAAAGGGGAAATCAATCAATGAAGAAGAAATCCCCCCACCAGTTGCCACAGGTGCCAAATCCACTCCAGCCCCATCAAGTAAACCAGTCAAGGTACAAGAGCTGCCTGTGTCAGAACCCGCTCTTGTGCCACCCACCAACCAGAAGCCCCTGCGAGAGCCCCCTTCTACAGCACCTCCAAAACCAAGCCTCCTTCAGCCTCCAGTGAAGACGTTGGCTGTGACACCAGATACCCCACTCATTTCTCCCCTAACCCCCAGCCAGCCGGATTCTCACATTTCAGGTATTATTATTTATTATTGTCAATAGTGGTATCCATTTAGCTCAGGAATCCTTCCATGTGCACTCGGTTATTACAGGTCTTGAGGTGCTAAGTATTCCCACCCATTTCCTGAGCCCTTGCTTACTGTTTCCTCTGAGCACGTTTTAGACTTTACCCTGACTAATTTGGTATGGGTGGTGTGCCTGCATGCATTTTACAGAGGTGAAGAGTCTAGTTCTTGGCCGGCAGAAGGAATACAAGATGGCTGCCATCCAGGCCAAGCAGAAAGGAGACATAGAGCTGGCTAAGTCCCACTACATGACAGCCAAGGTATTGACACCACAGCGCAGCATGTATGAACAGAGGTCCCCTATAGTCCCACTTCATGACATCCAGAATACTGCAGTCACATCACAGTACCTAGACTATGCTGTATATATACACCTACATTATCCCTGACTTTTGGAGTTCACTTCTGATGACTGTCATTTAGCAATTTCATACTAATTCAGAAATCCCCATTTAATATACAAACTGTGGGACTATAATGTATATGGTTCAAGATATAGCATACACCGTATTTCTCCTAGTTAATGCGCCTGCTGTAATAGACGCATCCCCACCTGATAATATAGTACGAGACAGTAAAATGTGCCGCCACTCGATAAGCCAGAGCGGCTAATATAGTGCGAGACATGGTAAAGTGTACCCCTTCTACGCGATTAAAGCCGTGACATAGAAACGTGGTTAATGTGTAGAAGCGTGGATTTGCAGAGAATTAATTTGTAAATGCAGTGAATTATACGCATTTTCTAGAAGATCATTAAAATAATACAGAAATGCTATATTGGACAAAATCCACTTCTGAATCTCAAATTGATTGTACTCGAGTATAACAATTAAAGGTTTTTAAAAATTTAACTTCTCGTTTTAAAAAATTTATAATTTTCACATTATGCCCTCAAATAGATGTACCCTGCACGTAACAATTCGAAGAAATGTGTGTGTGTGTGTGTGTGTGTGTGTGTGTGTGTGTGTGTGTGTGTAATAGAACAAAGCATTTTTGTGAATAGAACAAAGCATTTTATTTTGGTTTTTCAAAAGAACAGAGATGTTGGTCATTGGTATTTTGACCAAACAAGCACTATTCAGCAATAAGAAAGTACGGTTATTTGAAAGGCTATCAGTGTGAGCAGCTGTAAATCACATGATGTAAGTGAAGATCAGACTGTATATAACTGAATGACACCGAGCTATCAGATACTGTGAAAAGATGTTGTGAGCTGATGTACAGATGTTCTGTTTGCGGTGCTGTTACTGGGTGAGTTTCTGACAGTGCTTGCTTTCAGTGCTGGCATCAAAAACTGCTGATATGAATTTAAAAAATAAAGACTGAAGATAAAGGTCAGTAAGGGAAGGTGTCATCACAAGACAACAGACACAAAGATGCAGGATTTTGAAGCGGTGAATACCATCAGGTTGTGGGAGATGAAGTCACTGAAACATGCTTTCTTACATTCTTATTTGGCTGATTAACTGTAGTTTACTTTTGTAGGATGGACACCTAAAATCTCTGTTACATACCAAAATAGTATATATAGTTGACAGTGATCTTGATAAGCCTGAAATTATATCCCACACAATCTAAGAACATTTGCGTAAAAAGCAGAGCTCCAAAGGCATTACAGCTTCTCATAAAAAAAACAATAAAAGCTGTACTAAAGAACTGATTTAGGACATTATCAGACGGTACTATTTGTATAACTAGCTGATCATTCATTTTTAACAGCTCATAGCAGACCTGTCACTGAGGCCAGCTTGTGTAACTACTTTGATTGTATACACCACCTCATACTGACAGTGTCTTCTCCTGACCTCAGCAGTCTTCATTTCTTGTAAAACCTAAGACTGTTTGCATGTAACATGAAAAACTCACAATTTGGCAATTTTTCAGTTGTCAAAATAAAAAAAATTTTCACTTTGTGCAAGTATCAGTAGAAGTTTCAAGGGCAAACTGACTTGTTACAGAAAGATTTAGATGTTCACTGATGAAACAAATTAGAAATATTAAATTAGGCCCTCTCCATACCCTGAACCATCAATATACAGACTTTAACCAGAGGGAATATTGCTAATAGATGCAAACATCAGTTTGTTAGGCTATAAATGAAACCCATAAACACAGTCCAATATAAAAGGTAAATTAAGTTTTGTCATTATTCTGTGGAGTGCAGGATACAATAATTGTCTATTGTATTTAAGATCTTGTGTTTACTGCCTTATTTTTTGTATTTAAATGAACAGAAGCAATGACTTTCCAATGAAAATCTCCTTTCCACAAAAGACAGTAAAGGTTATCTTATCTTATAAAGACAATGCTGATATGCAGTGTTATCTGAATTTCCTTTTTTCGCTTCTCAGAACATGGACCCAATTGTGCAGGCACTGGACAGAGGAGAACCAATCAGTATGACCACTCTTCCACCCCCTGTTGGTCAGTTGTTGTCATTTTGCCCACCTTCACGTCAGTTTTTGTTTATGTGATGATTTTTAAAAAATATTATTTATTTTTGTAAAAACAGTAGCAGGCACATTTGAAAAATTAATTTGTTTTGGACTGCCTCTGTTTTGTTTAATTAAAAATTTGGGGTTATTTTTTTTTTTTTTTTTTTTTTTTTTTTTTTGAAGACGTGATGAAGTGTTATCTGTTCCATCAGCGACTGGTTTAGTGTGCCCATCGGCACTATA
Source organism: Chitala chitala (assembly GCA_025773905.1). NCBI lineage: Eukaryota > Metazoa > Chordata > Actinopteri > Osteoglossiformes > Notopteridae > Chitala > Chitala chitala. The sequence continues at coordinate 25,886 of JABJVR010023335.1, forward strand.
AGACAACTGACAAGACCTAAAGAGTTCAGAAATCCTCTGCACAAAGACTTGGGTCCCTTTGATGTTCTTAAAGCAGTATCTCTCAGGAGTTTGTCTGAAGGCACTCTCCGGGGAATATGAGCTAGCAAACAGATTAATGAACAGCAGCGGCTGCCTCGTAATCAGCCTTATCTTATTTCCCCTCTGATGTTCCAGTTTCACCCTGTTTCTAATTTTCTGCTTTTTAACATTTTATTTTAGCAGACACAAGTGTTCAAAGCCCAGTGCCTCCCCCAAAGTCCTCAACCCAGCCACCGGTTCATCCTCCTGTGGCAACCTCTGTGGCGCCCCCTGTTGCTGACTCTGGTAAAGTTATAGATGTTCTTTGAAGGGAATCATTTTGCTGTTTCACTTTTTGTTAAATAAATTTAAATATTAATACAAACTGTAAGGTTTTCAATTAAGTCTGCCTTTGAGATGTAAACCATCCTAATAATATTAAAAGCAAAATGAGTGTGTATTACAGTGATATCAAAACATTGTGTGCATTTTAGACATTTAAGTATTATTGTGTGTGTGTGTGTGTGTGTGTGTGTGTGTGTGTGTGTGTAAATCAATATGAGTGCACACATCCATGTACGTGCAACATCTACTCCAAGGTCTCTCCTTGTGTCCTCAGCCCTCCCTGCCCCCCGCAATGTTGCTGAAGCACTGCAGCAGCGCATGGAACGCTATAAGGCAGCTGCCGAGGGAGCCAAGAGCAAAGGGGATGACCGCAAGGCACGCATGCACCAGCGCATTGTCAAGGTAGCACCCCTTCCTGGACTAGCCCACGCCACACAGCTGTACTCATGTTGTCTCTCCTGCCTGTTTACCTGGTTTGTCTGGCCTGCAAGTGTTTGACTGTCAGAACGTACAAGTGACCTGTGTGGATGGTGTGATCAGCTTCCTGTGAGTTCACTGTCTCTGTCTGCCACAGCAATACGAGGATGCCATCAGGGCAAACAAAGCCGGTCGACCTGTTAACCTGTCCGAGCTGCCTGTACCCCCTGGTAAATGTCTGCCCGTCCCATCCTGTCTTCTGTGTTTGACTAATAATGCCTGGTGACAAGGTTAAGGCAGCTTGTCACCCACGCTCCTTCTTATACACTGCCTTCAGGATGTCCACCACTCCAGGGCTCGGAGGGGGCTGAGCAGAACTTCGTAGGAGTGTTGGAGACGGCCATGAAGCTGGCCAATCGGGATGCGGATGCCAAGGATGATGATGATAGTGGCCATGTGGATGAAGTGACCAAGGTGATGTGCGGCCCACAGGAAGGAAGGGAGAGTTGTAGTCTACGTGACAGTGTTAGAGTTCACAGTATATGATGCCTGTCAATATAGCCTGTGGAGTCGCTGCGGAGTGACCTTAACCCTAATTGAAGCAGACTGTCATTCCCAGAGCTGTGGGTTTATCTCAGAAGCCAGTAATACATTTTAACAGTGCACATTCCACACGCTGTACTCAATGCAACATGAGCTCACAGTAATTTTTGCAATCTTTTTGCTAAGATAGTTTGTCTATCTTATGTACACCGTATTACATCATCTCCAGTCATGTTACTATTTACAATTTTTTGTCAGCTCACCATGTTGATATTTGCTAAATAACTCCATTTAATTGTTTATACTTCCATATTTTTGATGGTCTTTGACTGTTTAGTTTGTAATTATCCATACAGCTTTAAAGCATTTAAATTTTTAAAAAGGCAAATGTATAGAAGGTGTCGTGAGATAAATGGGAAGGTAATACCAGTGAATGGAGTGAAGGTCACAGTGATGCGGTCATGGAGTTGAAGCATCGAGGTCACATTCTTGTTACCTACAGCCAACTGCCAAACCCCCAGCCCAGAGAGCCAAAGCCCCTGGCCCCTCTGCTCCTAGCTCAGCCACCACCCCCAGCCAGGGACCCAAGCTGGGACCTAAAGGTGAGTGTCTATGTCCTCACCTGCCCCACACGTGTGTGCCTCACCATTGCTCATTGCAGCAGCGTGATGCAATAACTTGTAGTGATGGCTATCCTGAAGTTATGTCTGTAAGTGTTGATTGTCCTTGATAATCTGTTGGATTCATATTTACATTTTTATGCATAATTACAGTTTGCCTTTATTAAGATGTTTCAAACTCACAGTGGGAGATTTGTAATTACATTTGGAGTCAGTTTTTATTATTGCCATCCAGTTTTTTTTTTTTTAGCATTCTTGAATTGTTGTTGCTCTATATTGTTCGAAGCACTGTATTGGAAAGGGCCCCCTGTAACATAATGCACCTGTAGCCACTGGGCACAGCTAATGTTGAGATGTCACTTCCTGCAGCCCAGCAGCAGCTGGACTTCCTGCTCATGAGACGTCAGCAGTTTGTTCGTGCCGCTGTACGTTCCAAGCAGATGAAAGATCTTCAAGGGGCAGCAATGCACTTGCGTCACGCCAAGGGTCTGGATCAAATGATCACCGGTGCCAAAGGCGGCCTACCTGTTGATATCTCCAAGGTAGGAAACTGTTCTCAGCATCTTCTTCTTCACCTGAGTGCTGGCTGCATCTCCCCAACACTCATGTTTCTAAGAAACGATTTATCAGTGAAGTTTTGAAATGAAACTAATGTATTGATTGTACAAATTTGTCCTGTCAGAGCAGGTGCTATTGAATGAATGTTAAAGCCCTAGACAACAAATCAAAAAAATAAAGTAACACAAAATGATAAATTACAAATTGGATGATAAATATACTTGTTAGCTTTGCTATTCATGAGAATGCTGGTCCTTATTGAACTGTCCAGATGAATTACTGATCTTTCATTATTTCTGTGTTGCTCTTGAGCCGATGAATCATTTCGCCCTGTGGCTGTCCTCCTGCTCTCCCTCCCCAGGTTCCCAACGCTCCAGTCAGTGAGGAAGATTACTCCCTCGGCAGGTCTCGTACCTCCCCACTGTCTCCTCGTACATCTGAGAAATACAGCCAGCTTATGGATCTCCTGCGCCAGCAGCACGAGGTCCCTGCCCCTCTTGTCCTCTCTCACTCACAGATTAACCACTGCTTCCATGATGAGCAGAAAATCTGTTAGGCAAAGGGACCGTATTTGTTATGACTGACAGTTCTACAGTAAAGGACCTGCTGTTGTATGCTTGGTTATAGTTGCAGTGTGACACAGTTCTCCCTTTTTTGTGTGTAGTTTGAGAGTGGCTAACACTGCTAATATGTCTACGCAGAAATGCCTGGCCTATTCTCAGCAGTTCACAAACATGGGAAACATCGCTGAGACCTCCAAGTAAGTCAGACCAGGATCAGTCTGTCACACTGACAGTTCATGCTCAAAAATTTACTTGTAGTTTTCCATATAAAACGTACATGGGTAAACCATTTAAAATATTGAAGAGTACATGTAAAATGTAAGTTAATCTGAATCTTGGAACTATAAAAACAGTGTGCAATCAGGAGACAAAATAATATTAAACATGCCACAGAGAGAGGTCACTAATGTTTAAGTGACAGGTGCTAGTATGAAAGCTTCGTTTTTTTCTACCTCACAGGTTTGAAAAGCTGGCGGATGAGTGCATGAAGAACATTGAGATGCTAAAGACTGCTCATGAGAAGGGTTATCCTGTGCCTAAATATCACACAGAGGAGCGGACGTTCAGCATTGTCAAGTGAGCGGCCTATTGATCCTGCAGCATTACATACTTAATTACTCAACATTAGCAGAAGCCATGAGCTTGTCTTTCACTGTGGTGTTCGCAATGGGTCTGTGATGGTTCTGAACAAAGTAGAGTATGGTTTTATTTTTACCGTTTACTCACTCTTGCATCATTAAAAGAAAAAAAACTTCACCCAAGCGCGCGCGTGCACACGGCAGAATGTGGGTAATCTTCCACATCCTTGGAGAGGCATAGTCAATATTGAAGTGTAAGGTGAAACCAGAAGTCTTTGCAGGCAACTTATATACACACTGTATAGGTTTCCGTTTCGTCAAATTACAACATGAGTAATTGACCTTTTTTTGAGTTGATGCTGACACGCTAGGACAGAGGCCTCCAGTTGTTACCATGGTGCTCAGCTTCAGCCACTTAGCAGAATCACAAACTGATAGAACAACTGGTACCAAAGGGTCAATGAAGGATAGGACAATTAGTGCCAGTTGGTTAGTGAAGGATAGCACAAGTGATTATAATTATCTGTTTTAGTTTTACATATTGTGTCTTTGTAGGATTTTCTCTGAATTGACCAACAATGATATGGTATTGATCATAGTTAAAGGCATTAATCTTCCCACACCTTCAGGTATGTATGTTTCTACTTTTAATGCTTATTACTGCAGAATTCCTTAAACAAATCCTTAATCCTAAACCAGCCAACATCTGACATTCCAGTGAATGGAATGTTCTAAAATCCACCAAATGCTAAAATCCTTGAACTGACTGAAAGGTTTTTTTGAGTGATGACTCTTGTTGTTTTCTAAGGATTCTGTCTCTCACCATCTCACCATGCTTGGCACTCACCCAATATGTCTGTCTGTCTGTCTGTCTCTGTCTTCTTCACTCTGCTTGTGCAGGAGTTTCCCCCAGTGAGCTTGATGCAAGTGTGAGGTTCGAATTTCCTTTCCCCAGCTCGGTAAGGGTCCTTCGGCAACATGCCCCTTCCACACGTGTCTGTGATCCACGTCACTCTTTTTCTCTTTCTCTCACACACACAGACACACACCTTCTCACTCACTTACTCACTTTGTCTCTATTTCTCACATTCTAGGAGGAGGCCCAGCGTGACAAGACAAGCACTGTGAAAAGTACCAGCTGTCCAGGTGAAGTGTCCCAGACAGTACAGTTTCCACTGATGATAAACCATTAGCATATTCTTATTTACAACAACATTACTTCACCTACTTATGCTCACTACATTAGTTTTTAATTACTTATTCAAGGTCAGGAAAGCAGAGTTGTCCTGGGAAAATCTCCTAACTATGGTCTCTCTCTGTCCCCCACCTCCTTCCTTCCTCCATTTCTTTGATCACTGTCAGAATTTAGGGAACAGTTCAAGCTCAACATTAGCAGAAACCACAGAGGATTCAAGAGGGTTATTCAGTCGAAGGGCATCAAGTTTGAGATTGTACACAAGGGGTGCGTATGATAACATTGTCATTGGGTAACCATACTGTCTGTTCTGCCTGCATACATTATGTCTTGGGTGTATCTGACACTTATAATTTGTTTTCCCCCTTTTTTCCCCCCACAGTGGTTTGTTCAAGACAGACAAAGTGGTCGGCAATGCACAGCTGAAACTGGACTCACTGGAGACACAGTGTGAGATCAGACAGTTGCTGGAGGTGAGAGGCATTTTTGCACACTTTTTACACTCGGTGTGAGATTAGACAGTTGCTGGAGGTGAGAGGCCAAACTCACACAATAATACTCACACTTGCTCGCACACTCAGCATGAAATCGGATGGCTCTGTCATTGTGAGAGATTTGATCGTCTGTCATCCTTGCTTCTGTTAGCCCACAGCAAAAAGGTAGCAGACAGATATGTAAATGACATGAAATTGCTGTCTGTTGTAACCCATGAGAATCTATATATTACACATGACAGTGTTTTGTAAAAATCTGGTGTTTGTGTGTGTCTGATGTATTATACGTATTCTGTGAATGAGCAATATAGATAGAAATGTTTTTTTTCACCCACTTAATTTCAGTAAACAGTGACATGGTCACTTTCCTCTGTGCAGACAGGTAAAGCATCAAAACCCCTCAGTTCAGCCAGTTTTCAGTATTTCATAACTTGAATTTGGACTTTTGCAGGTGCTAGATGGAAGGAAGGCCACAGGGGGACGGCTGGAGGTGCGGGTGAAGATTCGGGAGCCCCTGGGGGGACCGCAGCTCCAGACCACAACAGAGAAGTGGCTAGTGCTAGACCCCATTGTTGCACCCCCAGTAAGATTATTTGAAAGCAGTGTGAATTGTCAGTGACAAGGATTGTTTTGGAAGAAGCTGAAATACATTTCTTATTTTCATGTAATAGCTGTGTCTCATACTGAAATTGTATGGGTTTTTTTCTTTCCTTTTCTTTTCTTTACCGTTTTCAGGCTCCTTCACTGAAACCCAAACCTCAGGCTGACCATGTTAAAAACACCAGGTAACTCATTTACTTCGTCTCTCTCCTCTCTTTCTTGCCTTTTTGGGATAGTAATAACATTTGAGTGATGTACACATTTGTAAATGAATATTTGGGTTAATATAATGTGTGTGTGTGTGTGTGTGTGTGTGTGTGTGTGTGTGTGTGGTAAAGGAATCAAGGAACTCATCTTGCCATCACCCAACTGATAACACACACAGACCACCAGTTTTCTGTCTGCTGAGGTTTTTCTACATCTTAGTCTTCCCTGTTTATTACTGTCCGCCAGCTTTTCTCAGTTATTCCAAATTCAAATTTTAAATAAGCCTTACTAGCAGGACAAAAGTAAGGATAATAAATTAATAGATTAAAACAAAACGCAATGAACTACTGGTTAACAAAAAATTAGTTGCTAAATTAGCAAATGGTAAATTAAGTATAACTAGCAGAACTATAAAGACTTTATATGGATGTATATGAAATACTGTGCAGAACTCTTAGACTGTCAAGGGAAGTTATGTATTAAAAATAACTTGGCAGTATGAGTTATTTTGGTCATAAAGTAACTGTCACATTAGAACAGGGTTTTCAGATTGACACTGTGGGCCTCAGTGCAGGGTACTGCAGCTCTCCAATACCTTTTCCCTCAAACACACACCTCTCTCTTCTCTCAATGACTAATTTACTGTTCTGTAATTATACAGTATGTAATATTACCTAAAGATGATGCCAAAATGCATATTTAAAACTTCTTTGCAAACCACGCACTGTGACTGTGGTGTGTCACTTGAAGGTAAATCTCAAACTCAGATATTGTTCATATTTCAGCCATTTGGCTTGGTTGGCATTAAACACAGACATGGGCTGACTTCAGTTAACTTAAAATAGACCCTGACTACATAAAGTGCACGAGTGCAAAAGATGTGCAAACAGTACAAATTTTAACTGAGTGTCTGGAATGCTGTCAAACACAGTTTATCAGGTGTGGCCATGGCTAATACTGTCCATGTTCTTCCGTTCCAGTCGGTCCCCCACTCAGTACAGACTTCACAGCTTCAGCCTTCTGCAGTATGATAAGGACAGAGCTGAAAGGAAGGTCAGTCTGTGTGTCTATGCGAGTCTGTTTGTACTTTTGTGCACATGCATACATAGACTAAAAATGTATGTCACACTGTGTTTGTGTAGCTTGTATGTCACCTGATTTTCATTGCTCATTTTTACTTCTTGCATAATTGTAATTTTAATGCAGACTATCTAGTTGGCATTTCCTGTCTGGTCGGCATAGTCCATGCCAGCAACAACAATGTTTCGATCTAATGCTGGAAATCAGTTGGAAATTTGTAATAACCAATGATTGGGTTTGGTCAAAATCTTTCATTAAAAATTTTTGGGAAAAATTAACCAGATGGTACTGTGCTGCCAGAGTAGTTAGTTTACCATGTACCACACACGCACTGACCCCAGATCCAGGAGTACAAGCGGAACAAGCGGGAGCCGCCAGTGGACATTCTGCAGCAGCACAAGGACCTCACCCAGCGGTTGCAGTGGCAGAAAGCCCAGCTGGAGAGGGCCTCCCCCAGTCTGCTCACAGGTACGTGCGGCTATGAGGGCACCCAGCGGGATGTGCTTTCATCTCCAATGGGGGAAAACTCATCTCTCCTCTCTCTCTCCCACATCTTCCTCCACTGTCTGCTGTGCCACCTCTCAGAGTATGACAGGGCCCTTTGTCGGCTTGCCCAGGACTTGACCAGCTCTGTGAAGACACTGTCCAGCCAAGGCAACAGGGTGGGTTGTAGACAAGATGGCACTTGGGGAAGGGGGTATGGTGAGATGTGATAGACCAGAGCCATGAGCAGATGTGCGTTGTTATGACACTAATGTCACTCTTGGGTGCTGAGGAAATCACACTTGTATCTTGGGAAGGTCATCGCAAATAAAGCTCATGCTTGAAACCAAAGCAGTTTGTTTCAACAGGCTTCCAGAATCTCTCCCCCACCTGGATGCGCCTGTGCAGTTTTGTGTTTATAAACTCAATCAAATCTCTGTGTGCACAGGACGCTGCAAAGGATGCACTCGGCCGACTGAAAATGGTGGAGAATGAGGTGAGTGTGCTTATACTGGGTCTGACTGTGTCTGGTTTTGTGCACAAATGCTCCCATAACTGGGACTGTCTGCACATGTGCATGTATGTCCAGGTTACCATAACTGGGACAGTGCTTGTGCACTTGAGGCCACGCTACCATTATTCAGACCATGTGCTTGTGCTTGGATCTTCTCTTCAAGCTCCTGTCTCAACACCATCTTCCCCTTTTTTTTTTTTTTTTTAAGATGGAGGCCTTGAGGAGACGGCACACAGTCTGAGCTGAGCTGAGCTGAGAGGAGAGGAGTAAGGAGCAGAAGATTGGTTATAGACACTCCTGGGACATACCCAAGATGGAGCGCTGTACACTCCTACATGCTAATCTGTACCTGTACACGCTAATACACTACTACATAGAGCATGTACACCCCTACACATTGGGACTTACTCGTTCTTACAGTTCATGCTAGTATTTGCAGTTACACTTAAACTAGTACATACCTGTATGCACAAATGTTTTGTACATCTCTACACACTGACACCTACAGACAGACCTTCATGCTACTACCATAAAGCATATGGTCACACACTAATCACACAGTCCTACACCAGCATAATTTCACTGGTTCTTTTGCACAGAGTCACGCGATGATTTCAGTGATTCCTAAACGTTTAGTTTCTGCGCTGGTTGTCACAATATTACCTTTCATACTCAGCTGTTTCATACTTAGCTCTGAATGCTACAGAGATAATTTACTGTTAGTTGTACAATAATAGTGTGGAGTGACATAAAGGGACTAAAATAAGTTTTTTTTTTTTTTTAAGGACTGGTACTATAAAGGATTTGCACACAACTAAAATTAATGTTATAAAAAGGGAGTGAGCTAATCCCTTTTTCAGATTGTACAATCATTGTTTTTTACCTTTGTGTTTCTCAATGAAGGCTGAAGTTGAAACAAGTTAAACGGGTGAAGGTTACAGGTCAAGATTACACCCCTTGCTGTGTTTAGCTGGGATTGCTGAGGCTTGTTCATGGCCTTTGAACAGTAACGTGGAGTGGTGTGTGGATCCTTGAAAGCATTCTCATCAAAATGAAGGAGTTTACACATTACTAATTTTCCACTGGGAGAAAGACTGGCTTCCTCAGTCGGCAGTGATTCCTTGATAAGTTTATTGTGGTATTGGGTTTTTGGTTTTCTCTGGGTCATTTTTTCTGGCTGTGCAGAAGGCCTTGTAGGCTGATCCTGGTAGCAAAATTCTAATGACCAGAAGCCTGCTGGCACAGATCCCAATAGCAGTAGGGTCTGCTGTTATACTAAGTAGTAGTCCTCTCTTGTCATCACACTTCCCTCTGAAACAAGGTAGCAGTACAACTATCTGGTCAGACAATAGACGCAGGACCAGCTTTTCAAACTAACTTTACCTACTTCTGTTTTTAGCTGCGTCACCTCACCTGTGTCACCACAAGGCAGGCAACCTAGATGGCTGACATGACTGTCCTATTTCTGGTCACACGGAAATGTAGGCAAAACTAGTGGCTCTTCTAAAAGTATGCAATGACGACGACAGCAACAACAGCCGGCTGTGGAAGTGAAATTCAGCTCGCAGTAATAAGGCACTGAGGGCCTTTGCTGAACAACAGACAAAAAATTTGTAAAGACTAGGCTCATTTGCATCTTCAGGGTCTGTGTGGATGGAGTAGGATTTTTCAGGGAAATATTTAGGAATGGGTTAGGGTGGGTGTACTCTGATTTATTTTATTTTTGGGTGCACAGGCCCTGTTAATCCTTTTAAGAATGGTGACAGGGTTGGGTTTTCCCTGCAGATTGTCTCATAGCCCCTGGGACCGAAACTTTAACCCATGCATGGCTAGGGAGCTTATACAAAGCTTATTATTCAGGGTCAGCTAACTGCTTTAAAATGCACACCACATTCCTGACCTAATCATAATTCCTGTTTACCCAACCTCGCATTTCCACCAAAGCTTCACCGTAGCAACCATCTTAGCACCCTGATGCGAACTGCTGGACAGAATAACATATTTATAATTGTACAAAAATATGAAATTAGTTAAGGGGAAATTCTAAACTATGTGCACCATCACAATCAGTTTATATGCGAACATCATAAATACGGAGACGTTAATATATCAATGCACAGTTCTGACTCGCTTTATTAAAATTAAACTATATTGTGACCGAATGAAAAGGTTAATGAGTGGAATACTGCCAAATGTATTGTATGTATGAAATATAAATATATTTAAAAAGTTTAAGCGTCTACTGTTGTCATTTTATCTCAACGATTTTTCCACTTCCACGAAAAGTAATTTTATTCAACGCATACGACGTATGTTTCTGTAGACACAAAAAGGATGAGAATCATGTCTTATTTTAATTTTGCCACAATAAAAAGGAGTCTTCTCCGCCCAAATTCATGAAATGACCCTTGTGTTATGCTAAGAAAACAAGATTTATCTAACAAAGGACGCCGTCAACTGCACTGTTGGAAAGGTAAAAGAGACGTGGGCGTGGAGAAGACGGCAGCGTTTCCTGCCAGAGAGGACACGTGGTTCCGTGTCTGTATGTCAACGTGAGCTCCTGGATTTCTGCATTAATTTCGAAGCCATTTGTTTCTGCTGCCGATATATTCTTGTACCCGAATAACGTTTGACAGCGATAGGGAAAAGACGGGGAGGTACCGTGTTTAACGAGTACCAAGTGTGGTGTAGATCTCACGGGCCATGACTCTGGAAGCAATCCGGTATCGGGCCGGGTCCCTGCAAATCCTAAATCAGCTGCTTCTCCCGCAGGAGAGCGTGTACGATGAGATCCGCTCGGTCCAGGACGGCTATGAGGCGATCAAGTCAATGAAGGCAAGACTAATTTTTTTTTCCCCTCCAGCGTCACAGTTGCGTTGTCCACTTCGTCTGTGGATGTGCAACAGCGTACGATCCGCTGTTTCTTAATAATCTACTTGTGTCAGGGTGCTAGTGGGGTCCTCCTTTGTGTCACTCTCTATTGCTCGCCCGGTCTTTGTGTGAACCGTGTTGTATCTGCATTTAAATGTTTTCATCAGTGTATACGTACGGACGATTTACACAAATTTCATCTACAAAAAGTCTCTGCGCGTTTCTGTTCAGCCATTTGTTTGGCCATCTACCGCTCATGTCGATTGGTACTTGTGTGTTTGGTTTCCTGAAAGTGCACGTCCACGTTTTAGCACTGGAGAGGTGTAAATTATTTGTTGTCATACTGTTTTAAAGATAATCTTTGACAGTCCACCGGTTCAGTGTGACGGAGGAAAACGCCAGTCGTCTTAACATTAGTAACGTTTTATAATATTTAAGAAAAGTGCAAGACCGACAAAATGGACATGTATTTCGACTATAAAATGCGGGCAATTGTAGTAGTATTGTATATTATTTAGGAATGGTTAAACTATGGCATAAGAAATACAGCGTTGGGCAAAACATCATATGGTCTGCTTGAATTATTAGTAATTTATGAAAATCAAATTATCTCTATGTGGAAATTAAGTTTGGAATTCCCTTTTTAAATAAACAACCGCATTTTGTATGTGTGAGTAATACAGTGCAACATGTAATTGGTCTTATACTGATAAGTGTGTCTCAGCTTTAATTTGGCTGTAAGATTTGTATTGCTTGTTTTTTGTATATTATCGCTCAATTTTTTTTTTTTTTTCATTCGTGCAGCATCTCACGTGGTCAATTTTAGGGTCACTTCTTCATGTAATCAATTAACGCATCTCATACAGCACACGCGATCACAGTACTGCCTATTTCTGTAACCCAGTGTGTTGGCTTTACAAAGTAAATGCTACGGGGGTCGTACGTAGAGCGTCTGTTTGGCGGGACTCCCGCATTCGTGGGGACTGCAGTGACACTCACTCACTGGAGCCCTGGTGACATCATCGTCCCATACTGGGCTGTGCGTTAAAAATAAAAAGCACAGACGCCTTTGCCAGGTTAATTTTCAGGTGCGTACAAAGGTATGATAGCAGCATGCCTCTTTGGACTTGAAGCTGTAATTTTCAAGTTGTAGACTGAGTTTCTTATTGGACTGGATGGAGCAAGCAGGTCTGTGGTTAAAAAGCCAAAATTATAAATATTTAAGTTTTCATCATGGGATTGTAGTGTGTTCTAAAGATTTTGTGCCCCATGAAACAAGGATGTTATTCTTTGTTGTTGTTTTTGATGGTCCCTGCCAGTCACAGGCCCTTGAAATCTTCAATGGTTTCCACCTCTCTATGGCACCCCTGTGTGTCCTTCATTAAAGTGGTTAACTTGAACTGTTACTGGTAATAACTGTTCAAAGTCGTGTAAATTTTGCTGTTTGATCAGTTGTAATTAGCATATGTTAAGGAGCAAATTAAGGTAATTGGGGTATCTGTGGGGTGAGTACTAAATTACCCCCCACTGTATACTATACACTGTGTCCTCTGACTCCCCTGCCCCCCCTTCCGCCAGGTGCGAGGGGCTCCAGCCATCGCCATCGTAGGTTGCCTGAGTCTGGCTGTGGAGCTGAAGGCAGGGGCTGGCAGTGATGACCTGGTTTCCTTCATCCGGGAATCCCTCAGTTACCTGACTTCAGCACGACCCACTGCCGTCAACATGAGCCGTGCTGCCCGTGAGCTCATGGAGTTTGCTGTGAATGAGAGCATGGAGAAGTCAGCAGAGCAGCTACGTGAGAGGTACCTGAGTGGAGGAAAGTGTAGGAGCAGAGCAACTGTAAAATACTAAGGGATGGTGCATGAAATTCTAAGAAACATTTATTATATTAATAGCTGTTTTTATAGAGTGACCTGTTCTGTTTTCTAAAATGCCCAGTACTTGTATAATTATTATAAGATATTCTATAATGCGATTATATAGAATGACTCAATGTATTTTTACTTGAAGTTAGTTAGGTTAAGTGCTGTGAGACAACTTTGTTGGGAAGGACAATATACGACATGTAACAAGTCGTTCTCTATAGTTTGTCAAAACCCGCTACGTTTACAAATTGAACTTTCCAAAAAAAAAAAAAAAAAGAGGTATGATCATCTGCCATACAACATTTTGAGACAAGTAGTACAACTTCATATGAAACCAACTGCTTTTGCAGGGTGTTAAATTATTTTTATGCTGGTTGTGATGGGTAGTATGATATTGGCCTTACAAGCTTTTACACCCACAGAAATGTTGTGAACCGATTTGACTTGAACATGACAGATTTTTTTCCCCCCAACTGGTTGTGGCAGCACATTCCTGCATATGAAGTCCTCATTGCAAAAAGCAGTTGAGTACAATTATTAGGATGTGATGACTTGATGGAACAGAATAACCCTGAAAAAATTAAAATTAAGTACTTTTTCCATTGAGGTCTTCATATATTTTACCAACATTAGAATTCAGACTTTTGTGTCAAAATGGTATTTTTATACTCTCTTACTTTTGTGACAAGCAGTATGTGTATTTCAGCCACACAAATTTACTGTGTTCATCACTTCTCTATGCATTCATGTAGGTTTATAGCCGTTACAAAATGTGACAGCTCACCTTTGTTTCACTAGCATTTATTTTTACTGTTCAAATGCTACACATATTTGGTTTCAGTCATAGAGGCTGCATGTTTTTATGTTATTGTGAGCAGATGTCTTAAGATGTATTTAATGCTTTGATTTTTCTTGCATGTATGGATATGCCATATTTGTAATGATTTAGAAAAGAGTGAGTAAATAGTTTGATGGCAGTAAATCAACATGCCATTCTAAAACAAGAATCCATTCACAGTACAGTTATGGTTGTCCTCCAATGTCCTGCAGCGTGATTAGCTGGATTGAGGACATGCTGGATCGGGACATCAATGACAACAAGAAGATCGGGAACTATGGAGCACAGCACATCCTGTCAGGGGTACCCAAGGAGTCTGTCACCATTCTCACACACTGCAACACGGGGTCTCTGGCAACAGCTGGCTACGGCACTGCATTGGGTGAGTGGGCTTACTTGGGGTGCGCTGGAGGCTAGGCTATTGTGTGTGTGTGTGTGTGTGTGAGAGGGTTTTTACTGGACAGTGATACATTACCTCATCAGATTGCCGCCTCCTGGAATTTCAGTGCTTTAGTCATTACGCTAGCTGATACCACTGATATTGATTGACATCCCAATCCTTGGTCAGTGCCAGTCCTGCACATTTAAAGACACCTTCCAGCTGCAGTCAGAGCTGATACAGCACTTCTTCTCCTGTGGAGCTTGTGCTGATACTAGGGCGCTACACTGACACACATCACCAGTCCAGAGAGAAGACTCAAGCCCTCATCTGACTTCACAGTAGCACATTTGTGGCAATGTGGATCTTGTTTTGTTAGAACTGAATCCCACCTGAAACACAACATTACTCCCTTTATGTTAATAATGCATTACATTATCATCAATATGTGAGGAAATGAGGCTAACTGCTTTCTGGTCTACATAAGGCTTACTCTAGATGAGAACATGTATTATTTATATCACCCAGGCAGGGAATGAGGCAGCCACGTGACACATGGGCCAAGGGCACTGACTCTCTGTCTTGCTGGCAGGGTGGATGTATTTCAGCACAGACCAAATGCCAAAACAACTAGAAGTGAAACAATACATTTTAATATACAGTTTAGCTCTGCTTATTGTCCAGCCTGTTTAAATTACCATGTTAAATTTGTGTTATTTGTTCATATAATAGCAAAGTCCTCATCTATAATAGCATAACTGGCTTAAAATATGTTCTTTTTTTCTGATGTTTGTGACACTGATTATTTAAATGCCAAGTATCTTGCTTGTATCATCCTTGAAGATAATGGGAACAAATGGGTTAGTGGTCATTATGGGCATTATAGTTTGTTGTCATGGAAGAAGAACCTGACTGCAGAAGCAGTGTGTCCCAGTGCACCCATGTCGTGAGACATGTGCTCTTACAGGGGTGGTACGCTCTCTACATGCCCTGGGCCGGTTGAAGCGGCTCTACTGCACGGAGACCAGGCCCTATAATCAGGGTGCCCGTCTGACAGCTTATGAGGCAGTGTCAGAGAGCATGCCTGCTACACTCATCACAGACAGCATGGCTGCTCTTACCATGAGGGAGCGTGATGTCACAGGTGAGACGTGTGTGTGTGTGTGTGTGTGTGTGTGTGTGTGTGTGTGTGTGTGTGTAGTACAAGTGTTCCATGTCCATTCAAAACACCTGCCTTCTTTTGTATGGAAGTTTAGATAAGGGACCCATGTAAAAAAATAAGTACCGTATTTCTTCTAATTAACGCTCCCTTTCTAATAGATGCACCCCCACCTGATAAGCCGGGCAACTAATACAGTGTCAGACAATGAGGTTAATCAAATACAATAGTAAGGTCTTCATATGTCTAATGGAAAGTCTGATAATGCCTGAGTTTTATTTGTTTTTATACGTCGCAGTTAATGGGAATTTAATTTTAATTTTATTTTATAAATTTTTTTTTTTTTAAGAACATAGAAGAACATTAGGCTTTTTAGTAACAACTTATTTTTAAAGTTTTTTTTTTAAGTTGAACTTCTCATTTAAAATGTTTTTAAAAACTTCATAATTTGCACATTTTGGCCTCAAATAGATGCACGCTGCACGCAATTTGTAATGCGCTCAGGCGCATTAATTAGGAGAAATACGGTATTTAAATAGTTACAATGGTATTTTGAGACCGTTTCAGGGAGGGGGGCCACCAGGGTTTTAATATCGTCCTTTAACATAGTTTTTCTTTATAGCTGTGGTAGTAGGTGCTGACCGAGTTGTTGCCAATGGTGATACTGCCAATAAGGTGGGCACATACCAGTTGGCCATTGCTGCAAAGCACCATGGCATCCCTTTCTACGTGGCGGCCCCCAGCACTTCCTGTGACCTGAGCCTGGATAGCGGGAGAGACATTGTGATTGAAGAGCGCCCCCCAGAGGAGCTGACTAGCATCAATGGCATCCCCAGCGCTGCGCCAGGTATAGTCAGAAGAGATGGCCTGGGTGTTGCATTTACTGGCAAAGAATAATGGTGTGCCAGTCAACCATGAGAGCAGAGCAGGGCTGGTGTCTTGGCAGTGACATCTCAATTAGAGATGCATACTTAATCCTTGTATGGGGTTCAGGTCAGTGGGACCTGTTGTCCATGTTAATTAATACTTAATATTTAATTACTTATTATTTTAATTTGAACACCATACAAGGGTTAAGAAGTTTCTTTTGACACACAACTATTCGACAACTGACCACTAACGCCAAGCCTACAATCACACATATGACTAATTAAAAAGAATGTCTATTCAAAGCCAGTTTTCTTCTAGAAGTTTTATTCAGCGTCCACAACAACCAAAGATTTAGTCTATACTACTTTAAAAGCTTTAATTTGTTTTTAAGATAATTAATATTTCCATCTGTTCAGGGCTCAGGTTTGTAAATGCAGTGTCTTCAGTAATGGTAAATACATGCTCTGAACACACAACTGTCAGTTATGTACAAATGGCTTCTTACCATATTTTCTAGTTATGGGAATCCCAAACTGTTTATTTTTTCACTTTTGTCCAGAAATGGTGGAATATCACTCAAGTAACATCAAAAGTGGTATTAACTTATTTAAAAATTAATTAGAAAAACTGTGCCAGTTTGGTCATGTTGGACATCTCATGTTCTGGCAGTGGCTGCAACAAGCCCCTTCTCTGTTCTTAACATTTCATGGAGTTTTGCTATTTACTCACTTTGCATGAAAGGGTTGGCTGTCCTTTCTGTCAGAGCTTGTGGATGTTTATTGCTGATGTACTAGTGCATAAAAGATATTTCATTGATCAGTCTTGTGAACAATGCCACATTGCAGTTTGCACTGTACCATTCACTTGTCACAATCAAAATGGTACCTTATGTTCGCCCACTTAATTTTAGTTTTTTTTTTCCCCCCATGTAGCATTTTTTTCCTTTTTGTATCAAAAATGTACAACTCAAACATAATGAAAATGATAAAATGTCCAGTTCAAGTATTTATCGTTAGGCCTGCTTATTATCAGTTTTTTTTTTTTTAATGATAGCCTTTGTTAATTTATTTTGCATTAAACTGTTTAAGGAAGGGAATCAGGTTCATAGCCAAGTATGTGGGTTGCATACAAGGAATTTGTTCCCTTCATTTAACCCACGTCCCTGGGGGGAGCAGTGGGCAGCTGTTTTTTTCATTGCCCAGGGAGCTAGCGTTTGAGCATCCTGTCTGAAGACATATGGCATCTGGGCTGGGATTTGAACCAGGAGACTACTGCATCCTAGCCTGATGTTTTACCTATTGAGCCTGATTTTCCTAATCTGAGCAAAAATGTATCTACTACTGCAAAAAGAAGCATCATATTTGGAAACGCAGTATGTGACTACAAAAAATAATGAATGTGCATAAACAGGATAGTATGACTGTGACAAGGACAGCCCCCCGTCCATACCCAATTAGTAAGTCACCAGGGAAGACTGCAGGAAGAACTCAATTTGCTTAATGTTCCCTCATCTGCAGCTGGCACAGAGGGACAAGGACTTAATTAAAACAATTCAGTTAACAGATTCCTTATGCATAGAGAGTTTGGAGATTGACTGGAGGGAATTATAGCCAACAGAGATGCCCCACATGAGGATTAGGATGCGAAAAGGAGGTGTAAAGGCTCTAAAAGAAAGCAGAGGACTATGGGTAGTGTTGTACTGTAAAAGGAACCAGCGGTTTATAGCCTTCTGTAACCTTATGTCTAGCTGTATAAATGAGTAAATGTGTAATTAAATCATGGATAAACATTGCAACCCAAATTGTCATAGGCACTATGTATGCTACTAGGCTGTTAATATAGTGTTGAACCAGACTGTCACCAGCTCCCTCTGTCCTAACAAACCTCTTCCTTGGCTCATTCCTCTACCTGCAGGGATCGATGTGTGGAACCCAGCATTCGATGTCACCCCCCACCAGCTGATCACTGGGGGTATCATTACTGAGCTGGGTGTCTTCCTGCCCTCAGAGCTGCAGGCTGCACTCACTGGGCGCCTCACCGCACTCTAGGGCTGCCTGTGGCGCTGGCATCTACATGTGTGGTGCTTGCATTTACCTGTATATTCACATGACACACGCTGGTGGATCACACAGACACACTGCACTGCCATGTAAATGTTGTGTATACACGCATGTGGAAGTACTCCTGTAGACCAGGGAAGCATGTGTGCACACACACATTCTCTCTTTCACTCTCTCTCACACACACACACACACACACACACGTACGTTTACATTGCTGTCTTGGTGGGGATTTCTCATTGACTCACCTTAATGCAATTATATCTCAAATGAGCAAAATGGAAAGATGAACTATAAAAAAAAAAAAAAAAAAATCCTAGCACTTTTAGATTTTGATTGTTTTTTCACAAGTGATGAAACATAGAAAAGCATTGTTGGGATGTCCTCACTTTTTGATGAGGTTGTGGGGACAGTTTCTCAATTTGTCCTTGAAAGAAAGCAAACATGCACTTGCACACACGCACGCGCACACAAACACACACACTTTGCTTCTTCTCCAGTTCTCCCCCCTTTTTCTTCTAGATTTTCTTTCCCTCTTCTTCTCAAAGTTAGACAGTCTTTGTCCACTGTAGACCGCCTCCCCAAATGTGCATTCTGCTTTCTTACTAAAAAATCCAGTTCACATGACCCGTTTAAAAGAACCTCTCTAAAAATTTTACTTTTACCATCTACATATAATCTACATGTGTGAAATGCACTCAGAACTGTGCGTTTCTAATGGGAAATGTGTGTATTGAATTGAAGGAAATGGTTATAGACACACAAGTTGTTCATCAGCTTTAATATGGCAGAATGTGAGGTTCTTCCACACAGCCAAATAATAGCATTTTTCTAATGGTCCAGGTAAAAAGTAGTGGTTTTAGTTCATCTCCAGTCTTAGGTTTATGTAAATACATACATTATTCTTGTTAATTAAAATTCAGAACAGTAACAAACTATGAAGAAATGTGGTAGACAATTTCAAAAGACATTTTGGAAATATAAAAAATTATAATGTTCTGTTTTAATTTTATTTTTAGAAATGATTATACACATCCTTTAAGAGGCAGATGATACCTTATAGAAGGACAGCCATTTAATCTGAGCCTCCCCAACAGATGAAAACTATTCCTGAAACTGAATTAAGGTTTTTGAATTTGACAATCCTAGTGATCAAAAGCAGAACACAGCAATGTTCTGATTTAGTATATGTCTCTGTTCCCTGTAACCTCTGACCTTCCACATGCCACAAAGTGATCCACACACTGTACTGAATGTCAAAGCCTTGCCCTGTCCTGGTCTAGCCCAGGAGAGGGGGGCCACTGCTACTCACTGCCTTACATTCAGCCAGCAGAATAATCAGTGCAGAAGTTAATGGAAGAGGACAGTTGGACAAAGGCACACTTGACATCCAAAGCGGACCTTTGGCAGCACAGCTGGACTAATAGTCCCGCATAGGTATGCAGGCAGACTGGCTCACACTGACTGTCAGGCAGGCATGGCAAGCTATGGGTCTTAAGTGTTAAACTGCAGTAATGTAACCAGGAAAAGGGAGTACTTGGCGTACTATGTATGCTAGTAGAGGCACAGGGAACATTCTGGAGATCTGTGTCTGCAAAGATATTACATATTTCTGTCTCTCTTGCTTCCTGGTTCAACAGTGCCAAGTGATTTTTTTTTTTCTTCTTCATGTTGGACAGTCCATCCCCATTAAATAATGTTTTCCTTTCAGTATGACCAGCTTGCTCAGTTCCTGGAGATCACTGACCATTCCTCACATCACTGGAGCAACACAGATCCTTTAGTTTATTATGGTCTGTACTGCAGTCTATAGCTGATTCAAGAGTCAAACCTTTCTGCTGTCTGATAGGCTGTTCTGGTCTCTGTAGAAGAACAAACAGCCAATCAGAATGTGTTTTTAAAGTGGGAGCCCTCTTGAAGAATCAGATGTTGATTTGTAAGCTGCAGTTGCCTGATAACCATACACAGGGAATGTTATGGTCAACACCTGTCTCTGTATTTAGAAATGCTGAGAAGAGGGAGGGTAACAGTTGAGAACAATGTAGCAACTTTGTCACCGTTTGTGTAAGATAGATGTTTCAGGTTTGTTCAGTATCACGATTATTCTATTGTGATTTTTTTTTTTGGTTCCTGTGATCCTAGGTGGTAAATTGTAATTCAAGACTGACAGGCCTCTTTTACAGCATACATCAACATGTAAAGAAAATTGTAAGATTAGTTTTAAGGTTGGCCTTTTCCTTTTTTGGCATTTCCTAAATGTATGCCAGTGAGGGGAGTTAAAATGCATATACTGCTTTCATCTGATCTTTTTAAACTTATTGGCATATTGACGTCACGTGCCAAAGAAGATCAGATGCCACAACAGTTAAAGTGCTTGCCTAAGTAATAAAACTAGTTCAAGACAATATATGCGTAAAGACGGCTGTCAGGGTTTTGTAACAGTCTCCTTCAAAGTGTTAGTACTAATCACAACTGCATTTTGTTTTTTTTTTTTTTTTTTTATTCTGTGGAAAATGTTCAGTTGGGTGTCTATATATATATATATATATATATATATATATATATACAGACAGTATATGATGTATACTACATATGTAAGGAAGACGTTTCTTTCAGCAAAATAAAGTAAGATAAAACTCGAGTTTGATGGTTCCATTTCAGCCTACATTTATTGTCAGTAGAGTACACTTAGACTCCATCTTAAACGGAATCAGTCTCAGCAGGAAAAGGAACATTCCTAACGTACATATATTTACACATTTACGCTTTTGTGCCCTAGGCAGCTTGGGTAGGCTTTAAGCCATTCGTGCAAAGAAAAAAATGGCTGGAATTATGGACGGAGAAAAAAATTATAATTACGAAGCACTATACATATAGTGCTTTGTAATGTACTTCAAAAAACAATTATAGAACACATAAGATGTCTATGTCAATACCTATTTATCAACTGGAACGTTTAGCACTAGCTTTAATTGTCTTTCAGTTCTAGTCTCACAAATGTCCTCCAGTATCCCAGAATGCAGTGCTATTTTATGTCCCATAGTGCTTTGTGAACAGAAAAGAACCAATGTTAGTTAATGAGGAAATTGACGGATAGCTGCGTAAAGCATGGCTCAAGGCAAACAGAAATTTAAAGCTCAGCGGCCCGGCGGGGCAAAAAAACAGCAACAACACAAACAGAAGGGGTTAAAAAAAGGAGGTAAAACGCAGTTATAAAGATTTCCTTATTTCAATTATATTTCGATACATTGCCGGATACTTTAATCATGGACTAGCCATTTTGGCTCTTTTTAACTGTCTTGTTCATTTCTCGCTTAGATTATTTTCTCATGCTCGTGTTATGGTGTTAGAGGATTTAAATTTGGAACTAGGAGGAGGAATGTAGCAAGGGTGTACGCGTAGTCTTAACATGCTTTATGCGACAGTAAATTCCCACGTTGGTTTATAAACCCCAGTGGAGGGCGCTGTAGTAGCACACTGTTAAATAGACCAACTACAAATAGTTCAAAAACGAAGCACGCCATTGAGCTGTCTGTTTACTAGGCACTTTTACGAGGGTTTTCCTGTAGTTAGACAAGATAAACCAACTGTATTGTTTCTGTTCAAGTAGTTTATGCCTGAGTGTGCAAATGCTCTATATTTCATAAATTATATTTTCACAGGCAGAATAATTGCCCCAAAGAAAACACAGGTGGTACAACAACAGAAACTGAAGAAGGTGAGATTATACTTTTATGTCATGTTAATTCATTCAGAGGCATGTAAATATTAGATTTAACTGGTTTTGAAGAAATCTTTGACTATCCTATTTTGACTGTAAGTATTGACAGGCATTCTTCCTGACAGGGTCTAGAGGTAGCCATCAGAAATAAGATTGAGCAGGAGGTCACACAGAGAGCAAGCTCATCCTTGCACAAGAGGCTGAACATTCTGAAGAGCAGCGATGGACAGAGCAGCAGCTCTTGCCCTTCTAGCTCCTCCACATAACTTCCTTGGACATTAGGGTGTCATGCTTCAGCCAATTTAGATCGACTTATTGTTTGTAGTACTTTCTGCAGCAGGGGGCAACAAAACTTTTCTGTTGGGACTGTATAAGGTAATACTTTAACTATAGACGTTTAAAGGGGGATTGTTCCTTTCACTGACTAGTTTGTGTGCTTTGGAAATGTGTGCATATCCATGGCCAATTCTCACCTGGCAGGAGCTTGTATTACAAAACAATATATAATGTCAGAGCTGTCTGTTTGGTGCAAATTCAATACAACTGCATTATCTTAACACAAAATTAAATACATTGGTTTGATTCATGCAGTATGTAATTGACAAGTACGCAAGTAATATCTATTAGCAAATCATTCAGTTTCTCCAAGATTTTGCAAAATAAAATGTAAAAGTTTTGTTATACTGAATATTTAAAATGTATCAGTGACATTTTTTGGTGGGGGGTGGCACAATGTGTTCTGAAGGCTTACCCTGAAGATGTCTGGCAGGACCTGGTATGCTGCCCACCCCTTCTTCATTCAGAGCAAGGCTGCTCAATCTCAGTCCTGGAGGGCTTCAGTGGGTGCTGGTTTTTCTTCCAATAAATTCATTTTAATTTGACCACTGTTTTAAATAAAAATCAATGACATTGTTGCTTTTGTTCATTGTTCCCCATCATTTGTATTTTTCTGCATTTAGCTGTCTTTATATATTGAGATAACATACATGTGAGAAAGAAACGTAAAAGTAACACACTTGTGCTGTAATTAAAAAAATATGAATTGCACAACTGCTGACTCTGAACAGAAAATATCTATAACTGAGCATGGTGTTCAGTTTAAACCAGTAATCATTCATTGTATTCAAATTGTAATAACCCAGGAGCTACATCAAAGAATACCTAATCTGGAGCAGTGATATGATTAACAAGAAATGGATTAAAAGATAGAAAATGGACAATATCTGTTAAAAATGTGAAGCAAAATCAATAAGTCTGTCATGCCTTTTAATTTTTAATAATTAAAGCTTTCTGAATTCATGCATTTATACAGTAATTAAAAGTCTGTAATGTGTAATTGAGATTAAGATTCAATTAAAAGCAATAATTGTCTGAAACAAAAGCCTGTAATCCCTTGCAGCCTTCCAGGACTATGACTGACCAGCCTTGATTTTGAGGTTCAATATGAAATCAGGAACATTTACTATTGAACAGTTCTGCAGCCATGTCATGCTGTCAGTTTCAGACATCTGCTCAATCTCTTGCATATTTGCACCCTTACTGTTTTCTATGATTAAACATGGGGTTTGGGTTCACTTCATCATGAAATTAAATCCTTGTCTAAAAAGTATTTGTGTCCTAAGAAGTGTGCTTGTTGACAAAGCCCAGTACTGTTTTGTAGTATGATTCTCGCATTTGAATATTCATTTTCTAAGTATTCAGATGTACTGTAGGTTATACTTTCAAAGGTTTTCACATAGTATTTTGTCTTTTGTGTAACTGGTATGATTTACGAATTACTATGCGAATCACTTGTCAAATGCATCAGGGCACAAAATGTACAGAGACATGGTGTATTCTGTTAGTGTCTGTATGGTTGACAAACACAAGAGGAACAAATTACATTTAGATTCCACAGAATGGTTCAGCTAAACCTGGATTGCTTCTAGAGTTTCTAGGCTGGGAATCAATTATGGCATGATTTAGTCTGTCAGAATATAGAGGACAAACAGCTGGTTCCCAAGCCTCAAGGAGACACAATGAACAGCCAGACATACAGAAATTAAAACTAGAGTCAGTGATTGAATTTGTTAGTTCTACCACCGTTGTTATGAAATTATATGAAAGAACAGCAATGATGGCTCACAAATATAAAGACAACAGTTTGCTGACATTACTACTGTAATGAAATACATCGTTCTTTAGTTTGTCATTATGTCAAACACTAAAAGTGAACATTCCTCATTTTTGGAGATAGCATGGAGATGTTTACTAAGATTCTAGAGGTTCTTGATGAGGGCCTGGCAGTAGGACGAACGAAGAAACCTGGGGAAGGAGTCCTTCGCCATGAGGGAGTAGATGTTCTGCTGAGCTTCATCAAAGGCATCAGATCTGGGGTCTTCATTGACGCTGATCAGAGCCTCTCTGGTCTCTGAGCTCAAATTCACCTAGACATTGATGAATCATCACACGTCTAGCACCTGCACAATGTATTTGAGCATCAGTGGATTCAGCTGTCTTGCCCAAAAATCTTAAGAATCAAATTTATCAAAATTCAGTTTCTTAAAACATTCAGAAATGAATTTCATATTTCACAGTGTAATCATATTGTATATCTCATAGCTTCCATTTTTCTTATTTCTTTTGTTGTCCTCAGTTGCAGTGTATGGCTCACCTCCTGTGGAGCATCAGCAGTGATGAATTGGTTGTAAATAGTGTGGGCCTTAGCCCCCCACTCGCTCTTTCCTGAGTTCCTGTAGTCCTCACAGGCCAGCCAGAACTCTAGGTTCTCCTCACTGAACTCAGATTTCAGGAACCAATGGAATGCTTCAAGACCAACTGAGGAAAGAGTTCAGTGGACAGAAACACAGTAATTACAAGTTTTTCCATTTATTTGGTTACAGCTATAATTTAGACAACCTTTTCAAATTAGTTAATTCAGAAAATGTAAATGGCTGTAAAACAGGACAACTGCATTAGTGAAGGGATCAGAAATATGGTACAAAGGGTACAAGTTTAAAAATCATGGCCAAAAAATACATAAGTAGACAACTCAGTAAGGGTACCTTTGCTGTTAAGCAGTGTCTGTAGGTCCTGAAGGGTCTTCTCTTCTCTTAACAGAGAGAGAAGGAGACATACTTTATACAAATTTAATTTTTGATCATGCGCACACACACACACAGGCATCATTATGCTCATACTGATGGGGCTTTATACACACAGAATGGAGGTATTACACAGACACAGTGAGATAAACATTTATCAGGATGGGGGGGGGGGCAGATGGACAAGTAACATTACCTGTGTTTTTGAAGTCGCTCCTGCTTCTCAGCCAGGTGACTGAACTTCATTCGCATTCCCTTTGCTCTGAAACACATTCACAATCATACAGCCAACAGGGAAACAGCTGCACAACACATGATAGTAAATTCATAATCAAAAATAAAATCAAAGACCATCTCCATGTACTTTGCAATATAAAGTATGACATACAGGAATAAACAGTACAGTCAATCGTTGCACAGACTGGAGAAACATTGTTGCTCACTTTTCCAGGCATGATGATGGGAGAGAGGCGAGTCCCTTGCACATTGGAGAAAAAAAGTTAAGATGTTCAAGACGGGTCAAAATGTACAAGACTTTTTAGTCTCTGAAAACTCTGAGTTGGTCTGTCTGTGTGCACGCTGAATCAGTCTTTTATAAAGTTAGGGAAATCTGAGAACCTGTCAGAGTAAATAAGGTGATACTGACCATTACAATATGCGCCACATGATCCAGTCAAAACATGCAGCAGGCAGTTACAGAGAACAATGGTAACAGGTGCAGCTAGTAAAATGGCAATCAGTGAGAGTAGAATGGCATGCTGAAAACTGGGCTTTGTGTGCTCTGAACATGCTGATAGCTCAGGGTGATTGCCTTCTCACTAGGCATGGCCTTTTACCTTGATCCTCTGTTCAGCTCTGAAAGGGTGGTGACAGGTACACAGCTGCATGATGTGTAAGGTGTCCATCTTTTCAAAAATAGTAAAGTATCAGCGTGGATGCGGGCATGGAGAACATATTGTTGTATACCTGCTTCTAAAGAACACAGAACAATTCTGTTGCACCATTAAATTACCATGGGAAACCTTTTATTTTAAACTCTGTTCATCGTTAATTTGATGATGATTTTTATTATTAATATTATTATTAACAGAATGCCATTCCGTCTGTCCTGTACATTTCTGCTGTTTGAAAAAGAAACTAAAAACCTTGAGCTGCAGGTAGGTTGATATAACAATATGGATGATTACCGTATTCAGAAACCTATTGAACATCTCAGGAAAACCTAATTTTGTACCTTTGACTGAATCTGTTCCAGTGAACCACGCAGGTCTATGAACAAGTAGTACCTGACATACAATCCGAAGAGTTAACTGGACAAAAAATGTTGACAAGTATGGTAAATGTCAACAGCTACAAGAAAATGTGTTGTGCTGAACTATGTGAATGTGATTATTGGGCACCCTCTGCTTCATTCGAAAGCTGGAGATTACTGGTTCTGTCTCACGTGACTTTGTGCTGTTAAATTTGTCTTGAGAAATCAGTCTGTCCTTGGGCTTCACAAAAGTGTTATCCCATCCACCTACATTCATGGTTTTGTATACATGGATTGATCAGAATCACATGTGGCAAAAAATTCCTGATACAGCAGGTGCCCTTCAAATAGTCAGAGGCCAACACTGGGTGAAAATGCTGGATGACGAGTTTTAAAATGCTCTATAATGAGACAGTAAAGTCTGGAGAAATCAGATGTCATTTGAAAAGATGGTCAAAGGATGATTTGATGTCTTTCTGGTTGTTTTCCTCCTGAAATGTAAATTAAATGCAATGAACCTGAGCTATAACAGTTTAAGAGATTTTTATTAAATTTGACTTATACACTAAACCTTTTGCCTTTTCAGTCTATTAATGCCTACTACAATGTCTCTGTTGGATTAAGCAAAATGTGGCAATAAAGGGACAATATAAACAAGAAAAAGCAGTGGGGTAATCCTTGAATATAAAGGGTTAATTTTATCCATACATGGTTTTGCTGTGCCATTTTCGGTTCTGTAAGGATTTACTACTATAACGCAATGTAAAAGCACATTTTTCGTTTTGGGAACCAAATATTTGCCCCAGTTATGCGCCTCTGAATTAAAAGAGGGCATAGTACTCTTACAATACTGCAATATTATAATATCATTATAATAATATTTACACAGATGTACAAGTAACCTCAATTACATACAATACAGCATAACATAATGAGAGATTTTAATTGTCACTGTAAAGGCAGAATAATTCCTAATGTAGAAGACAGGTCTATCGTGTTATTTGTCCAATGCGCAGTCTTTACAGTATGCGGTACAGACGCCATTCGGTTTTCACTTCAGTACAAAATGAAATGCTATTTTAGGAAAAACGGCCTTCATATTTTAATGCGGCTTATGTAAAAATTCATTTAATTTTCACCAAATTCCTATTAATTTAAAAGGAACACGTTTGTGCGTGTTCTATTCTCTGGGCTATGTTCGGGTCCCTGTGACCTCTTATTCTAAAGTTGTCACAATTCGGTAATCCTTTGTACCATCAACAAGGCGAACCTTTCGGTTCCTTTCCACATTATTTGACGGTTACTGCTTTACCAACAATAGGCATACATGCACAACAGTCTTGAGCAGTTGAGCATTTTGTAGTGTATAAGAAACTAAGTTATATGCATGGCTCCAGTGCTGCAGAATGTTACGTTATTACCTGAAACGTGCGACTGTGCGAAGAAAAAGAGAACCGTCAGAAACCGCATCCCTGACTGCTGCGTTTAGATAAAAAATATTGCACAAATACAACAACAGTTGTTGAAGGGAAGGGCCAGGACACCGCGATATACTTTTGGGTTGGTTTTACGGAGGGATCATTGTCGCCTACGTGCGCTATCCACTGCACAGTACGCAGCTATGTAAAACAAAAATATCTGTTGTCTTAATTACAGTACACACTTTTGCCTCTTGCCACACGGCCGATGCATCCACTGCCGATTAAGTCTTGACTAAGTCTTGACTATAAGCCTCATTATTACAGGTTGTTGCCGCAGTTGGCCGCTGTGTAGCGCAGAATCTGGTGGCCAGCGTCGCCCTCCTGGTTTTTTTTTTCCCCGAAAGTGACGCGGTTTGTCTTTTGCGGAGGAGGAGACTGAAAAAGGTTGTGTTTTTGGGCAACGGTGGCCGTGGTACACCTTAGGTGACATATTTCGTGTTAAGGCATTTGCAAGTTTATTTCCCTTATATGCTGTGTGCTTTGGAGACTTGCAGTGTCGGGAGTAAAGTGCGGCGGAATGCCTCATAACTCCGTCCGTCATGATCTCCTTTGGGTTTGCGAGCTCCAGTACGCGTTGGAAGGACTGCCACATACAGCTCTGTCGATGCAATCATGGTATTTCTACAGCAAGGTCCAGCAAGGTTTAATCGCGTTCAGCTGATCTGGGATATTCGAAACATTGCACTCCTTTTTTCCATCAATAGAGAGAAGATGCACAATACACCACGCCTGTCCTTATTTCTGTAGAATACTTCCGATAAATTTGATTGCAGGGTCCCACTGCCATTGCAACAAGACGCTTCGTGTTTATCGCCAATACAAATCAACTTGAAGTTGGCATTGCCTTTTTCGTACACAGCGGCAACTCGGCGCAAGGCTGTGCATAGATAACGTCAGGTGCTGTTCGCCTGGATTTAATTCCGGGTTTGCAACTAAAAACCTGCGGAGCTCTCGAGCGCAGACATGGGTTTGCTTGGGGCCCGGTGTCAGGAAGTTTCGGATCCCGAACGAGAGCAGCGATGGGCCGAGCTGTTCGATCAGCTGGACCTGAACAAGGACGGACGGATCGACGTTAATGAGCTGCGAACGGGGTTAGCTGCTCGGGGCTACCTTAGGAGCAGTGTGGAAGAGGTAAGGCTGCACGAACTGCTCTCCGTGAGACTCCTGCGCCGGCACGGGTAGTGCACCTTAAACAGTCACTTTACATGCACTGCATATGTTACCACGCTGGAAAAGCACTATTCCGAAATGGGTAAAAATCCAAAGACGAATAATTTTTTTTTTTTTTACGGACACGAGACATTTTGTGGTCAGTTGTGCGCTGGACCTTGGTCTACAGATTAGAGACTCAGTGGTATTTAATGGATAATGCATTTGACTGGAGCCGAGTAAGTGTTTGCCCATGTTAACAACGTAACATGACATCGTCAACCTTGTGATCTGTGCTGGGCAATAAAGATGATGTTCCTAGACTTTTGTTTGTAAGAATTTCAGAATGGCTAGTCCGACTGAGCTGTTAAAAGGTCAAATTAGCGTTACTACCATGCACGTAACAGTAAAGATACACGAATACAAAATATGACAAATTTTAAAGTGGCAGTTATTAAAATCTAACAATTTTGTATTTTAATTGGTTCTTTAGGGTTTTGTAAAGTTTGAAATAATATTGGGGAAGAGATAATTTGCCTGTCTAAATTGCCTATAATATTAGACAGTACATGAATGACAATGGACTGCTTCCTGACACCAGGTCGCTTCTGTCAACACTGGTGTTAAGAATATCATTCACAGCAAGACCACTGCAGATCAGTATGTGTTCACATAAACCTGTTATACATGTGATTGTATATGTGTAATACACAAATGAGCTGACTATATTTAGTTATGAAGTGCAGTTATCGTTTAGGTTTCGAGTTGTACTTACAGGTACATATTTTAAATTATTTTGTTGCGAATCTGCTACTACTGTCTGAAGTATGAATAAAAATACTCAACATACACGTAGTCTTAAAAAGTTTTTATAATAAATTATAAATAGTAGAAATATGGTATAGTTCAGGTTTTAATTATTTTTTTTTATTTAGGTAATATGAAGTAATTTTATCACACCAGGTGATAAGTGTTAACAAATCTAAAGTCACATTCATGTGAGTTATTTAATCCACAATGTCATGTCAGCAACTGGGTCTCTAATAAGCATGTTGGTGCTGAAGATGTCCAAATGCAGTGACGGGTCTGCCCTGCTGCCCTGGGGTTGTAAGAAGTGAGGTAAGGCCTGCTCACTTATTGGTAGCATAATGGTGCTTCCTTCTCTGTCGGTGCAATTAACTGTTTGTTGTTGGCGTATGGCAGTGTAGCTGCTTGGTAGTCTGCTTGAACACAGCAGTGTGGCTCATTTTATCCAAGTCTCTCCCAGCATTTCTGTTCATGATGCAGTTTCTGTTCTGGCGCTGCCATTTCTGGGGTGGTCTCCTGCCAGTCTCAGCTGTGGAATACAGGTTTCTGGTCTTGTAAAGAATTGGTGCATGACATGGTCATAGCGTGAGGTTGTCCCTAATTCGTGTTCTCAACATGCACCTCTGACTCTAGCTATGAATAGGTGGAGTTTGTGTATCTTGTGTGTCTCCACCAAGATAGCAATGTAAACAGCCCATAGTAGTGGTACTTGGAGTTCCCCCTGGGACACAAACACGTCTTCAGAGAACAGCAACACGGCACATACGTGTGTCAACTGTCAAAGCTAGCAACACACGGTGTGTGTGTGTGTGTGTGTGTGTGTGTGTGTGTGTGTGTGTGTGTGTGTGTGCGCGCGTACACCTGACTGTCATAAAACATTTCCCTGTACAGGTAGAAAGGCTCCAGGTTGCAGTGATTTTGACTAAGTAGTTTCAGCCAGTACAGAACTGCTTTGGGAGTTACTGAATTACTACTTTACTTAAGAAAGTCAGCATTTAGTTCGGATTTGACTGTGTGAATTAAAATCGGAAGCAGAATTTGGTAAAGGTGAGCATAGGTTCACAGGTGGGCAGTTTTGCAGAAATGCTCTGGGATTTTTTCCAGATAGATTCTGTCAAGTTCTCTCTGTCCAGCTGTAGATTCCTCCCAGAGTTCAGCATTCCTTCGACATGTGACCTTGGCTCTGAAGATACTTGTCTACATGAATGTCTGTTTGATCTCTTATGTTGTAATTCTGGTGTCCAGCTGGTTCTGTTTTCTGTCTCCAATGCAGTGAAATTGTACTTGTGTTTTTTTTATCATGATAGATTGAAACCATTGTATGACTTTTTTTTCTAGTAAATGAGTATTCTTTTTAAGCAGCAATTTGCTTTGGCAACTCTTGCGAAAATAGCGAATAGAGAGTTCCAGTGAGGACGATTTTTCCTACCATTTTCTTCCATTCCTTTGAGAACTTCAGTAGAATGTATGGCACAAACTCACTGGATCATCTCACTGTTGCATCTTTCTTTTGTGTTTTCCTTATCATTGTATATCTGTTGCCAGACCTAGGGGGTTGGTGGCTGCACATCAGCAGGATGGAGAGGAGTCTCTCTTCACCCTAAAGTGTCCAGTCACCTGCCACCTTATTCCCACAGTTCTCTGTCGGGCAAATAAATACTTTGGGGTATCTGACGCGCTTGTCCCCCATTGCAGAAAATTACAACATAAAATGTGGGGAAACAAAAGTGAAGGGGTCTGAATACTTTCTGAATGCACTGTATAAGTGCATCAGTCAATGTGGGAGAGGGAATAGCACGCTGTGTTTATTTATTCAGAGTCTAGACCTTTCCAGCTCTCACCACCCCCAACCTGTTTGACACCTACTAGGGCAGCATTCCAAATATCTGGACTTTGTCCACACGCTTTTCCTTAACCCACGCCATTACCAACATATGCATGGTGCTGTGCATTAGAAATGTTAGAAGACCTAGAATGGCTGATAGATTAAACCAGAGAACTTTGTACCAGAACATTGTAGGCAGTTGTATTCTGCTATGGATATAATGGCAAATAACACTCTTCTCTAAAGTTATCTGGGAACTGTTTTGTGGTCCTGGGATGGCGGTGTGGTGTGTCTCAGATGAACAGCTTTTTTTAGAAGATTGCTTCACTGTTTATAGATGTAGCCTGTAACAGTAAAGTAAGGTCTATGGCGTTCAGCTCTGCAAGCACGTGTGTGTGTGTGTGTGTGTGTGTTTTAGCCATGCTGTGCTGACCAGTGACATTCCATTAATGAAGGAAAGCTTGAAAAAGTTTCTTCTGTATTCTTTGGGGCCAAATTCATCCACTCAAAGGGAGGGGGAGAGCAGAGGTATTTTAAACTTGTTCAGACCAGCTTCTCCAGCACACCGCTGGAATCAGCCCTTAATTGGGTCATGCTCCCATGAATTTATTGCAGCTTATTGGTGTTGTGAAGTTCAACTAATCGTCTTGATTGTTTCTTCTTCGGCCACAGGATCTCTTTTATTTAGGTGTTCAGCTTTATTGTGTCTTTAATCATAATACAGCTATAAAATATTTATTTGAAGTTATTGGAGAGACAGCAGTAAAAATTTAAGGCAGAAGAATGCACATTCTAAAAGTACAGGCTTATTGGTTGTTGTCGTAGGGGTCTGTGTATGGGGGGGCAGTGGTGTTTAATTGTTGTGTCACTCACTCTTCGTCTTGTAACGTGGCGCCTTCGTTGCCTGTCACCCCTATTCCTAACCATGTGGCACTCCCGATCCCAATATCCCACACAATCCCTTCCTATCCCTCCCCCTCCCCAATCCTTTCCCCACCTTGCCTCCATCCCAGCAGATTGTAGAGGCCAGTGACACCAATCGGGACGGGCAGCTGGACTTTGAGGAGTTTACCCAGTACCTGCGCATCCACGAGAAGCAGCTTCGGCTCATGTTCCGCGGTTTGGACCACAACAATGATGGTCTGTATCCTCACCCCCCCCCCGCCAAAAAAAAAAAAAAAAACAATATATGGGCTTGCCCATTGCCCTCTTCATATCCTTAAGTCACTCGTATATGGGCTTCTATAGCGCCGTAGAACATAACACACATTCATAATGACATGAGTACTGAGCTTGCCTTGGTGTTTTTGTACACCAGTGTCAACACCAGTTTTCTGTCATGTGATCCTGCTTTTACACATAGCAGACAGAGGAATCTGGTTTTTACACAAAAGAGTGTTTAGTAAAAACCATGTATACATACAACAGATCACGATGGTATCCACATAGGTTTTAACATGTTTAGTGAGAAGTTTCTGCATAGCAGAAAGAGCAGTCTGATTGGTCTTCAAGGAAGACAGTTAACAAAAGACAAGGCAACTGGAAGTTAATTTTGCAGATAATATTGTACACTTGTAATTGATTTATGAAGTGAGGAGAACATTGACACAAACATTACCAGCTTATTCCATATGGCACAATTCCATACAAAGTTGTTGGCTAACTGTTTCATGCCCATTCAGAGACTGATCCTTAGTTAAACCATAACCTGCTCTTCCACACTGTGTTCCCTGCAAGTTTGATAAGCATGACATGCCTGTTATGGTCTTTAAAGAACAGAAAGACCATGTGCTAATGTTAGCATTTACGCAACAGGCTGCATTGACGTCTCTGAGATCCAGCAGTCACTGCAGGAGCTGGGGGTGGAGGTGTCCAAGGAGCAGGCCACAAAGATTCTGCAAAGGTCAGTGTTCACTGTCGCAATGGCACCATCTGGTTCTGCAATTGCGCTGGTGGGTGGAGAGATTTTTAACTTGTAATTACTCTCTCCTCTGATGGTGGGCAGCATGGATAGGGACGGAACCATGACAATCGACTGGAATGAGTGGCGTGACCACTTCCTGTTTAACCCTCTGAACAACATCGAAGACATTGCCATGTACTGGAAGCACTCTCTGGTGTGTGTACACACCTGCCACGTGTGATGATGTGAATGTTTCTTATGAACACTTTTATCTGTTGAGAACAAAATCGAAAGTCAGAGAGGCACTTCAACATCTGTGTCGTGTTGCATCCAATATAAAAGTAAACATTTCATTGGCATTGATTGAAGAGAAACTCGTACAGAATTGCACTGATACTGTACTGTATGACACACAGGATTTGTGCTGTATTTTGCTTCAGTGTCATGTCACTAAAGATCAGAATAAAGGCTATGTGGCTGTGAGGTGGTGCATCGAATACATCTTAGTGGGACTGAATCTGTAGCAACAGTTACACCTCATTGAGGTACTCTTGAGACATTATTGTGCTATTTGTTTTTAAACCCTATTATGAGGACTAGTAATGTTTGGTAAATGGAGTAAGAATTTCCGTTGTAAGCATACGTCTAAATTCTAAAATGTAGGATTTTTGTGCGCTGCTGATGTATATATGGCAAGGTTCTCAGATGTGTTTGTGATGCCTCGCCATGTTCCCTGCCTCCCCTACTGCCTCATGGCAGATGCTGGATATTGGCGAGCACCTGACCGTGCCAGACGAGTTTTCTGAGCAGGAACGGAAGTCTGGGTTTGTGTGGAGGCAGCTAATGGCAGGCGCCATGGCAGGCTCCGTGTCCCGCACTGGTACCGCGCCTCTTGACCGCCTCAAGGTGTTCCTACAAGTAAGGGCTGACTCTGTGAAGTACCTGATGACAGATTAGGGGTGGTGATGTGTAGATTTTAGAGGGAGGAAGCATTCTTAAGAGTTTAATATAATTATTCAAGAGGAATAATATTTCAAACTTTGTTGGTAAGGCTTCGGCTATCTGAAGCATTGTGTGCAAGACAGCAGCTGCAGATCTTGAACAAGTTAGTCCCATATGGAACCCAGTTTTAGCCCCCCCCACACACACACACACACACACACACACACACATTTTCTAATTTCCCACACTTTCGTCAGGTCCATGGCTCTGGGCCCAGTCGAGCAAGCGTGTGGAGTGGTTTGCGGGAGATGGTGCGTGAGGGAGGACTGGGTGCTCTGTGGCGTGGGAATGGTATCAACGTACTCAAGATCGCTCCTGAGACCGCCATTAAGTTCCTGGCATATGAGCAGGTGAGATTTCCCGTTCCACAAGTGTTGACCATCTTGGCTATATCCGTCTGCTTTCTTTCATACTTCATTACAAGCCTTCCTAGACTCTTCATAAATTTTCCTCTTTTTTCCTTTATGACCCTAATTGACTGTTTTTATTTCAGATTAAGTGGCTAATAAAGGGGAACCGAGAAGGTGGAGCCCTTCAGGTTCAGGAGAGGTTCGTGGCAGGGTCATTGGCAGGAGCCACTGCCCAGACCATGATCTACCCCATGGAGGTTAGAGTAACCACCAGGCCATAGGCTAACTGCAGCTTATACTGTGTTGTACCATTACATTAAATTCAAGTTGTTGGTTTTACACTGAAATATGGTATATAGGTTGGTTAACAAAATGTGGCAAAGGGGGACAAAACAAGGGAAATATCTAGTGCTGAGCTGTTGTAAATAGTCACATGGTTATGGGTTATGACTTTATAAAGAAGCAATCCTTCTGAAAACTAGAGGCTCCTGACAATGTGCATAAACAGATTTTAACTTTAGTTTTCCAGATAAATAGTCAAATCTCTGGCAGAATAATTTTTGTTTGTATTGATATCCATCTTTCAGTCTGAAGGAGTTTTTTTTTTTTTTTTTTTTGACTTTGTGTAATAATTCGGTGTGGTGCTGCATGGTTTTTGAAATTGTGTTTGCTAACACCACTTGACACCAGTGCTCAGCAATGTCCCAAAACATAAGATGTTTCTCCATTTACCTTTCCACTCAGTAATTTGATTGTACCCAAGTTAAATTCCTGTTTTAATAGACCAGTATTTACAGAGGGACAAAGTTGTGTAAAGCCACCTAGACTGCATGTTGAAGGACACTTCACAGACCCCTGGTTATACACCAGGAATGCATCATAAATGTGATGCGCCTACCTGGGTATTTGATCAAACATAGTTTAAAGTGTGGAATGTTCCACAGCGGCTGTTTCAAACTACCGTGGATCAGAGGAACTGAGCCACTTGGCAACCTTGGCACTCAGATGCTTGTTTCTCCAAAGCAAAATGAGCCCATTTCAAACAAGTCTGTTAATCTTTCAAATTCTTTTGGTGCTAGTTCTGTGAGATGCTCTGCACTGCTCAGTAAACTTAGCAAGGCCTGTCCTTCATCACCACAATGCCATACCATTCTAGCATCAGGCCCTCCCCCATGCTGCACAAATTAAAAATGTATATTTATAAAAGGATCTTACAGACTGTAAGAATGTGACTGTAGTGTAATATCAACAGAATAATCCCATTGTGAATCTGCTATTTTCTGTTCTTTTGTCCCCACTCGCATCACCTGATCCAGGTACTAAAAACCCGGCTCACCCTGAGGAAGACAGGGCAGTACTCTGGCATGGCTGACTGTGCCCGGCAAATCCTCCACAGGGAGGGAGTGCGAGCTTTTTACAAGGGCTATGTGCCCAACATCCTGGGCATCCTGCCTTATGCTGGCATCGACCTAGCTGTGTACGAGGTATGTGTATCACGTGTGTAGGTCAGCTCATGCAAAGCCATAAAGACAACTTAGTGGCACATTTGACATTGCGTACATATTTAAGGATGCTAAAAAAGCATTTTACGGTGACAAAATCAACTGGATGAGGTAGGCATTAAACTCATTTCTTAGGTTTTGATTTGGACTTCAGTGAACTTTGTGTGGAAAGCAGAAATTGGCACATTGAATGGCCCTTGATTTAATCAGTTTAGAATAACATGACAATTGATCAGATGTTTTTAACTTACACAGTCCTGTTTGGAAGAATATAATGTTTATCAATTTCTATTTGTTTCACAAAAAACTGGGAACAATGGAGACAGGTACTTTTTTTTTTTTCTTCCATATCTTTCTGTAAACCATGACAAGAAATGCCTTCTTTTCTTTCTCTCAGAGAGTCTGCATTTAGTCCAGTCCCCTGAAGGAATGTGTGTGATCATCACAAGGGAACCCTGTGTCTGTTAACTTTCGTGAGGGGTGGCTTGCATTCACTGCTTTTTGGAATGCACTCGTGGTCATGCCTGAGTGACTGAGATTGCTGTCTGTTGTGTCTCCAGCTGACATTTTGTTCTATTTTGGTAAATCCAGGAAGTTACCGCTGTTATGGTGATGGTTCTGCTGTGGGTTTTCTAGACTCAATTGCACTGTCGTGATACCATGCAAATTCACTCAGTTTGTCCATCCACCTCAGACCCTGAAGAATGCCTGGCTACAGAGGAACAATGCAGGGTCCGCAGACCCAGGAGTCCTGGTGCTTGTGGGTTGTGGCACCGTGTCCAGCACGTGTGGTCAGCTGGCCAGCTACCCTCTGGCCCTAGTCCGGACCCGCATGCAGGCCCAGGGTGAGCTGAGTGTTCAGACTGAAAAATGTAGGAGAAGGATTTTTCATGCAGAGCACAGTTTCGTGCTGTATATTATGATGTTTTGTATTCTGATCTGTGCGTTGCTTTCTCTCCTTCCTCCCAGCATCTGTCACTGGGGCTCCCCAGCTGTCCATGCTGGGCCAGTTCAAGACCATTGTGTCTCAAGAAGGCGTCATTGGACTGTACCGTGGCATCGCCCCAAACTTCCTCAAGGTTATACCAGCAGTCAGCATCTCATATGTGGTGTATGAACGGATGAGAAGGCTTCTGGGGGTGTCTGTGGGGTAAGGCCAGGAACTGTGACTCTACATGGATGAAGAATGCCTGGCTTTCCCATGACATCTGAATATCTTAGTTTTAAGGTCACAATTTACAACCTGACTAGATCAAAGCAAAGAATCTGCACTGACTAAAGAATTGTTTACATTTTTTCAGTTCTGCCTCATAAACTGTTACATCATTACAAATCTTTCTTTATGGTCCACTGTTTCTGAGAAGCTGAACAGGAGGAGTCCACACCTTATTCTTTGATCACCAGACAGGTGGGGGAAGTGTTGCCGCCCTTTATGGTCAAGGATGTTGTGCTGTGCTGTGCTAAAGTCTCAGAATCTTAGCAGGCTGGGATGAATGTCTAGAATGTCTAGAAGTTCAGCCAAAGATATTGATCAGATGTAAAACAGAAGCTGTTGACAACTAAACATGAGTGGCAGTGGTGTATGCTTCAGGATAGTTGGCTGGGATTTGTTACTGTGTAACTTGCAAGATGGTAGTCTTTACAGAGAGCTGTTTTAGAGGAAGAGAAAAGGAAATGGTTAATTGTTATTGTGAGTATATGGGTTATGGGTTTGCACTTTGTGTGTGTGTGTGTGTGTGTGTGTGTGTGTGTGTGTGTGTGTTTTATTATTAAAATGAGGAAAAGACTGATTTCATGCTTTAGCCAGCAAAGTGAAAGTAGCCTGGTATGCTGTATATCTAGTGTGTCCCACCAGTCAGTCTTGACAGTTGTGACTAATGTATTTACTCGATTTAGGAATGTTTGTTCATGGAGCTTGCAATTTCAAATCCCAGTCCTCAATTCCTATACCAAAGCATGGCAAATTAGTTACATCAGTAACGATATTTTACACTAAGGATGCTAAAAAAAATAAGTTCTTTTGACCATCAACCGATCATCGTTGGTCGATGATTAACCGGTTAACCAACAAGCCTAGTTATGCAAATGACTCAATTAAGAAGTCTATTTAAACCCAATGGCACTTTAACACTTGCTATTATAATGCTTTTTTTCAGCTCCTGTCACAAGAAACAATTCAGCTAATGTTTCTTTTAACACTTCCAGTTTGAAAGAAAAAAAAAAGAGTTTTTCTTTGTCTTTAACAAAGAGTATTTACTTGACATCAGCAACGAAGAGTACCTGACCTGAAAGCATTTATATCTGGGGTACGATCGAACAATGTTTTGCCAGATTTGCAAATCCTAACAATCGCAACCGGTTTATTTTCCATTGAATACATGTTTAGAACTTTTATTTAAATTAGATTCATTGTTAAACGATTACATTTGTGAATGTTTTGAACCATTTGTTATTCGGCAGCTAACAATTAACCGATTAACAGAGGGACAACCCTGTTTTACACTGTAGTTTATTCTTTTCTTTTTTTTTACCTCCTTGGTCCTTATTTTTGAACTACTGAGAAAATCCATCTTGTTATTGTTGTTAAATAGATCACTAAAGGCTTCTGCAGAACTACTAGTAGTAGTAGTGGTAATAAATTATGGAGAAATACACTTAAAGGTCACTGCAGTGATCTGCACACCTTACAAAATACACATTTGTTACTATCTCACCAACAGTTTAACGCCATGATGCACCACCACAGACAAACAGGATATTCATCCTGTTGTTCTCACCTTCAAGCTTGATT
Source organism: Chitala chitala (assembly GCA_025773905.1). NCBI lineage: Eukaryota > Metazoa > Chordata > Actinopteri > Osteoglossiformes > Notopteridae > Chitala > Chitala chitala. The sequence goes on from JABJVR010023335.1 coordinate 65,030, forward strand.
ATTACGGGACATTGCAATTTTAAAAAGTACCTAATTTTAAATTTCACGTTAAATGCCAGTAATCACCATCAGGGTCTGTGTGAATGTGATTATACACATTACTAAATATGATTTTTTTTAAATTATATTTCTACACTATGCATGTTTTTGTTCACACTGTATTTAATACACTGTATAATATATATTTTGATCATTCTCAGTTTATATTGAAAGCTTCCAATGCAAAAATGTTTTGCATTAAATGGCAACTATATTGTGAAATTAATTTGCATATTATATTTTGAAATATTTTTCTATATTTTGTGAAAAAAAATGACTATACAAAATTTATCATTTCAGTTCATAATTAAATTCAAATTGGATAAAAAGATGGGCAAAGTAATGTAGGTAATATATGGACCAAATGATTTTGCCTTCACTCCTTGGAGTGTGGTTATTAGAAAAATTTACTATATTGGTTGATATATGACTAAATGAATTTGCTTTTATTATACAGATATGGGATAATCAAGAGCCTGGTTTTAAAATTATTCTTAAATAACTAGATTTATTATGTAAATTGAAGTGAATTATTGAATGCATGATATCTGCCTAATTTATTTGGTGTATGTTTAAGCCTTTAAACAAAATATCTGTGAAAACATTGTGCAACAAGTTGTTTTAGATGGTTAGCATTAGTGCTAACTTTATGGATAAATGACCACAGAGGAGTTCTAAAAATGCAACACTGTTAAACAGAAACAACATCCTGTGATATTTTCAAAATATTGTTTTACTTCAGGTTTTATGAATGCTCCAGAAATATTTTATATTTGGTTTGTCTGCCATACATTGGTTTGTCTGAGATCAATATTACAGGTAGGAAAAAATAAAAATGGATTTAAATGCCACTAATTGTGTTTGTGTCAAAATTGTACAATTACATGAGTCAATCATTAATTTGTTCTGTTAAAGATTTACTTTTATTAGGTGAAAACATACCAATATTTTTGGTGTTTTTTTTTTTTTTTTTTTTCTTCATTCAGTTGGATTACTATAACAGTTCTTAAATCTCTGTGGTGACCTCTCTCCTTTTCCAGGATCTTTTAGGACACCAGGTGTTTTTTGCCCTTTGAGTGGCATTTTGTGCAGACTAGGGTCATATATCGCATGATGCAATAGGCTGTCTATTTTAAACTATTTCCTTGTTGAAATTTAATCTATTTTACAATTTAGCACACAGGATCCAGTTGCTTCAATAACTGGTCTACAACCAAAATGCTTCCTAAACAATTTGTTGCATTTGCTTATTATTATTATTATTATTATTATTATTATTAGCAATTAGTTATTTAGTCGCTTAGAAGTTAACCTGGGTTCCTTTGTGACCTCTTGGACTATTACATGGTCTTTGAACAGTCTTGAGGAGGGTAGCAATGGTCTTGAATTTCCTTTATTTGTACAGTTTGTCTGAATGTGGATTGGTGGAGTCCAAAATATTTAGAGATTGTTTTGTAACCTTTTTCAGCTTGATGAGCATCCACAGCTCTTTTTCTGAGATCTTCAGAAATCTCCTTTGAGCCATGGCACACTTCCACAAACCTGGGTTGTGAAAATCAAAGTTTGATAGCGAAGACCCAAATTTATGTTCTTTAAATAAGACAAGGCCTCCCCTACTCATTCCTGACTATTGGACATGTAGTGGCATTGACTGAAACGCCTGACTCCAGTTTCCCTTGAAAATTAACGGATTATTTTAGAGGTCACACACTTTTCCTACACACAGATATGTAATATTGGATTATCAAAGTAAAATATTTTTGTCTCATTTGTTTAATTGGGTCCTCTTTATCTACTTTTAGAATTTGTGTGAAAAGTTTAGTCACATTTATGCAAAAATATAGAAGTTTCTAAAGGCTCTTTAATATATTTAATACTGTTATGTACAGTGTATATATAGGCTAAATATATAGGATAAATGAAAATATCTTGCGAACAGTAGCCAATTAGTTTTTGTTCATTTTAATGTAATATTCGGTATATAAAAACATATCATTAGCACCGTTCGTCTGTAAAATAAATGTCCCGTGTCATTTGGTTAAAATTGCAAATGTGCTGGAAAGCGCTAATGTCTTCAAAATATTGAAATAGAAATGCCGGTAAACTGCAAAAAGCATCACTTCGACTTTCCAATTTCTATTCATGAACCGAAACTAGCCGGCGGGAAAAGTAGATGTAGTTAAAGTCAACTACCAGTAGAGGGAAAACCATCATACGAATTACAAAATCATAAAGCACCACAGTATCTGTAAGTTTATTAAACACGAAAGCTATTCGCTAAAGGAATGTGTTTAAACGTTTTCAAACCTAGAAACACTATGCACGACAAGCACATTATTCCAACCAGAAAGCTCAACAGCGCAAGCTTATTTTCTTAGTTGAATCGCACACGCGACCTCTTCCCTAAGTCGTCATAGTGTAATTTTTTATTGTCCCTTGTTGGTGACGTCATGTAGATATTCGCGCAAGGCACAGGCAACAATTACTGTCAATCAAACTACAATCTCAGAATTCTATTGGCCCTTTCAGCAGCGCCAATATTGTGGATTCAATGTATTTGCTTCGTCTGATCATAGTGTTTATTCCCATTCGCTAGAGATCATGTCCTGTATTTATGCAGTCGGTTATTACTGGCTTACTCTACAGTTCTTTACTTGGGTGGTTAAATTGGACGACAGAAGTTAATAAGCTCCTCGGGGTTTGGTTTCCGCCTTTTTTTCTTTTCTTTTCACACATCTTCCTTGTCCCTCCCTAAATCTCGTTCGTCCCAGCTTCCCGCTTCTGCGCACCTCAGCCTGGCCTAAACCGCCCGTCTCAACCCGTGCCTGCCCCTTTTCTTTACGACCGTATCATGTCGGAGTACAGCTCGGTACCGCCGCCCGGGGCCGCAGCACCTCTCGGCGCAGCTGGCGGTGGACTCAAGAAGGACGCTTTCGCGGACGCGGTACAGCGGGCAAGGCAGGTGAGAGGGCCGGAGCGCAGGCGGCCATGTGTGTGCAAGACGGAGCGGTAAATCGTCGCTCTTATTATAAATGGACATGTAGAGGCAGCAGCTCGAGTCAATGGAGTCGGCAGGACTGTTGTCTTCACTGGGCAGTGGCTTATAGGAATTAAGTGAAAAGCGTGGTTTTATTCACCAAAGTATCATAAAACCTGAAGTTTATTTGGTTAATAACATGTGGGTTGCAGGCCTACCAGTGCGCACTTCACCGGGCCTCTTCGCGGACCTCTTACACAGTTGGTCGAACAGCTAAACTAGTTTAGCGACTTTGGCTATTGGTTTCCTGTGAGTTGCTTAACTGCCGTTAACTTTGGAATAAACAGGGTATGTTGTTAGTGTGATAGTTGAAACTCATGAGTATGGCTAATAGCCGTTTATTCATTCGGGTGTTAAAGACAGTACCAGTGTGCCGGCCACATGGAAACTGACTTATCTGATAGATGGAGCAGTGGCCTGTTTTCACCTCTTATTTGTAAACTTTTATTTAACGTGCCCCCATGTTGTATACACAAAATGTAAAGTAATCGTTCAGATGGTTTAACAATGTTTCCTTTATTGTTTATTCCACCTTCCTTAAAGACGAATTATGTTGTACCATCGCTGGTGGGGGAGGGCTACCGGATTGCAGTTTTACGACCAAATGTAAAAGCTAACGAAATAGCTTAATAGCGCAAAGGAGAGGCTTGTAACGTGTAGACAAGCAGATGAGTCGAACTGAATCCACACTTGTTGTACTGCTGGTCTACGCCCACCGACCCGCCACTATCTTGTGTTGTCATGTGCGGTTTATGTTTGTCTTTGTTTTTTATAAATAGACATCCTGATTTTTGTACTGACTCTGCGCAATATTTAAAGCTGTTTTTTTTCTTTTATCTTCCCAAAGAACATTCAGTTTTAAGTTCAGTATGTCGAATAGATCAGGTGGTTAGGACGTTTGTATTCCAGTCCGGTGTTTTCATTGGGTCTCTAGTTATGTGTTGTCTACTTTGCACTTCTTGCACTTTTTCTTTTAATGGTTTGGTTGTAATGGCTTTTGTTTTTCTAGCACGCAAACAATGGTGGATCTTCTGGGGTCTAGTGGCTCATGTGATCTCTATGTGCCCAGATTGCAGCAAAGATCGGTGGAGATGCCACAGGAGCACCACTGAACAACAGCGGCAGTGGAACAGAGAGCTTCCCCTTTGCAGCACAGAAACGCCAGTTGGAGGATGCAGGTATGGTGCTGTGCTCTTTGCTGAAATGGCTTTGGATGATGTACCCACCTCATAGCTGAGGAGTTTATTCCCAAGCATCACACCCACATGCCGTTGATGTATTTGGGGCCCTGTATTGCCATTTATTCACACAGTGTCACTTTATGGTACTCGGCAGTTGTATCAGGCTGAAATTCATTGGATGTTTCAGTAGCTGCTCTATATTGATTTGATGACACTGCTCACTTTCCACTTTATCAGAATGCAACTAGACCTACAGCTCTATCAGGTGACTACAGCCTTGCAGCTTACCTGTTCTCACCTGCATGTACCTACATAACTACAGACTTAAAATCTTCCAGTGTTTACAACATGTCAACAGAAATGTTTAAAAAGTATTGGGTTTTTTTATATTGCTATAAGGTATATTTGTCTTATTGATTGATTATCAATTGTTTCTATAGAACAACCAGACAGCAAGAAGATGGCTTCCCAGAGTGACAGGGACTCGGCCTCTGGGTTGTGTGAGTGTCTTTCTCTGTGTTTTGCTCATACTGACTAGTGCTTGTGGGTTGTGAGCATGTATACCTCTTCCACGTGCACATACTTGTTGGTGCTGCTGGCTTTGAGTGAGTCTCTTCCCCATGCATGTACTGGCTGATTACAGTGCATCCTTTTGGGTAGTCACTGCCTGCGTATAGATGATCTTCCTTGTGCAACTGATAACTGTGTGCCTGTGTTCCTTCTGTTTCATTTCAGCAATTGGAGCCCAGCTTGTCGCAATGTCCCAGAGGTAAGAATGTAGCATAAGGATATTGGAGTGAACTTGCAAGCTGTTACCATGGCTGCAGCCTGAGCTTTTTTTACTGCTTAAAAGAAAGGGGTTGTGATTATGGCTGCCTCCAAGAAGGTATATTTCTCTAAGTAGTATGCCTAAAAACAGCATCTACCAATGGTAGAATGTCCAAAGCCATTGTGTGCATCAGTGAGTACATGAAAAATACGCATATAACATACTACAACAGGCCAAAACCTGAAGTATTTAAGCACTGGATACTATTTGATTCCATAATTCCAGCGGTTTAAAGGAGGAACAGTAGCTATATCATTAAAGTGTGGTGAAGTGCTGTCACATGTCAAAAGTCTTGCATCCTACTTTGGATTTCATAGTAAGTACAACTATAGAGTAGCAATACTTTTTAAGTGTCTACTATGTAGCGATCAATTTTGGTCTAAGCCCATGTGTGGCACCCAGATGTTTTGGCTCTTGAGTAACTGAAGTGCCTTTCACCACTTGTAATCCACTGGGAAATTGATTTAGCTTGTTTCCATTTTGAAAGGGCAGCATCCCCGTGTTCAGGGTGAAAAACAGCTATGTTTAAGAAAGTACAAGGTGCCAGGTCTGATCAGCATTTTTGTCAGGACAGATTTTAAGAACTTGGTTTTATAGTGTGTTGTGCAATAAAGAAATCAGGATTTGGTCTACTAGTGCTAAAGTGTGCTTGCCATTTTGAACTTCCCTCTGATTTGGAGTGACAGTGTTTCAGTCTGCATGTGCAAGATGCCTTGTGTGTATGTATTTTTGTGCTCTGGTCATATTGTAAGGGAAATTAACCATGACTGTGATTATGGTTAACCATCAGAAGAACCATAAGATGTGACTTGTACTTTTCCACTTCATGGTACAGAAGATGGAGAATGTAATGTAGCTTTCTCTCCTTTTGCTGTCCTATGTAGGCCATCCACCATGACAGAGGAGTACAGAGTGCCAGACAGCATGGTTGGGCTCAGTGAGTACTTCAACCCACTGTTTATCACCTACAGCTTTTTTCCTTGCAGTGTTACATTAATTTTACTGTCCCACTGAGGTTTTCTTTTCTACGTTTCTGAAAATCCGGATTAATCATAATTGGAATTTCACATAAATCCAATCTTCTGACCTCTTAATACACAATGTTAGGTGGTCTGTACTTTATATTGCATTAAAATAAGTTTTAAAAATTTTGTTTAGCCAGTGCTGTCTTATTTTATACATTTGTAAATCCATGTATATTTTGCAATTATTTGTGCAGCTGGACATTTTTTTTCCCCTCATGGTTTAAAAAGCAGTGATTGGTCTGCTCTGGTATTTTAGTCCAATTATGTGACACTGTACAGTCTGCTCAAGGTGTTAGTGCCAGGCAGAGTTGATTTGAAATCCAGTGACCTTCTATGTTCAAGTGTAATGTGAGAGCTGTGAGTAGACTGGAAGGGGTTGTGGGGCTGTGTGACTGACTACCCTGCCCTTTCTCAGTCATTGGCCGAGGTGGCGAACAGATTAACAAGATTCAGCAGGAATCCGGCTGCAAAGTCCAGATAGCACCGGGTGAGTGTATCCAGGCTTGCATCTTTTAAAATGGCAGTTTGTCTACTGTTTTAAACTCTGTTCACATGCCAAATCCAAGTTCTGGAATTTGAACAGGCATGCAGGTTTCCTCTGAATTGTAATAAATCAGCATACCTGATAATACCTCATAATGTAAATGAATGGAATGTATAATACCTGCTGAACAACACGATAAGAGATCTTTGTCAGTGCACACAAGGTATAACAATTTGGTAGGTACAATGAAATTCTGTAAATTCTGGCCTTTGATTTTGGCCTCCCTGCTCTTGTTGCTGTGCTGCAGCATATAAGCATGTTTGGCTCTCTGTTTTTATAGACAGTGGAGGTCTTCCAGAAAGAAGCGTGTCTATCACAGGGACACATGACTCTATACAGTAAGTTTTAGAACTCCTGTCTCCTCCTGATTTGACATGTAGTTGCTTCTGCTGACTTCCCACCCTCACCTCCACTTTGCCTGTCTTGTAGGAAGGCCAAGATGCTCCTGGACGAGATCGTGTCCCGAGGCAGGGGCACGCCGCCATCCTCTTACCATGAGTCGACTAATGGCCAGAGTGGCTCGATGCAGGAGATGATGATCCCAGCAGGCAAAGCAGGCCTCATCATCGGCAAGGGTGGCGAGACCATCAAGCAGCTGCAGGTGCACTTCCTTTTTGGGAGATGAGCCCAGCACCCATAACTGAGAAAGAACTTGCGTGTGATTAGAAGATGCCTGTTTTTAGTTTTCTCCTTTTATAATTGCCTGTTTGTCTGACTGTTTGCGCTTTTTAGGAGCGAGCTGGTGTGAAGATGATTCTCATCCAAGACGGTTCTCAGGCACCTAATGTGGACAAACCTTTGCGCATCATTGGGGAGCCCTACAAGGTCCAGGTACTGCTGAGCTGTTTGCTGAGTTGAGCTACTGTCCTGTATGTGTCTGACCAATGATATTGTGACACGAGTCATCAATGACGGAAGCTCAACATTAAAAATTAGTTAATGGACAGTGATCTAGTTCAATTAAATGAGAACTCCCTTGGAAATCGGTGACTGGCAACGCAATCAGCTGGGGACTGGCAACGCAATTCTTCAGTTTTTATTTAGAGCTCAGCTAACTGATGCGTCATCCCTGCTGTCTTGGCCAGCAGTAGATGCTTTCAGTGGGTGTAAACAGCACTAACAGTCTGAGTCTGTTAAAAATGCAAGTTGACTTTGTTGGACACACACCTCCATTATGTGTACAGCAAGCTCGGGAGATGGTCCAAGAGATCCTGCGTGAGAGGGACCATCCAGGGTTTGGAGAGAGGAACGAGTATGGCTCGCGTATGGGAGGTGGCATGGATGTGAGTGTTTCCTTACTGTCACCCTGGTCACAGCTGCTGTGGGTTGCATGTAAATGTAGTCTAAGCCACTGTGACTGAGCCATAATGTGTCAAATGGTGGCCGGAGGAGTATTCTGATGTTGCGACTTCAACAAACGAATGAATTTGTATACAATGCATTTATGTGATGTATGACAAACTCAGTTACAAAGCTGTGTGATCTAAGTACCTAATGTCACTGTATTGATTTGGTCAGATACCCGTCCCACGTCACTCAGTCGGAGTTGTCATTGGTCGGAATGGCGAGATGATCAAAAAGATCCAGAATGACGCTGGTGTCCGGATACAGTTCAAGCCAGGTGATGTACTTTCCTTGTACCAGCATTCTTTCTTGTATTCTAAACATTTTGCACCAAGTTTACATTTAAATTTGTTTGTGTTCTCAGTGCTGGACCATAATATTTAGCATTTTTGGATAGCTTGTTTAAGAATGTGTTTGTGTGTTGGTAAAATGTGAGCTTAAATGTTGTGTGTCTTTCTTACTATGAGCTTTAGCCAAAATGCCATCGGTGCTCACAGCCAACCTTTAAGGTGCCTTTACCGTCTCTCACTTTGCTGTTCTAGATGACGGCCAGGGCCCCGACAAGGTAGCGCACATCATGGGTCCGCCAGACCGTTGTGAGCACGCCGCCAGCATCATCAACGACCTGGTGCAGAGCATCCGGGTTCGAGAAGAGGGCCAGGGGGTGGGTAACAGACTTACACTCTGTGGTCTTGTCCCTGATGGGGGGTGGCCAGGTCACCTCATAGGTTTCTTAGGGAACCTTGGAAGGCCTGGTTCAACCTCAGACTACAGGTGCTGAGTTTTGCTGGCTGTCTTGTCATGCTTTTAGACAGAAGACTGCTGTTCTTATCCTGCCTTCAGATGACTTGCCTCGGTTAAAATTCCTACTGCTAAAGTTATCATGCCAGATAGGGGTAACAGGCTGTGAAACTCTGAAGTCAAAATTTAATCCCTCTCTTCAGTTTTGACTTGAATAATTTTGATTACTTTTGGCATTTGATGCTGTTAGGGGTCTAGTTTTCAAAATGTTTTTAGAATGTTGAAATGAAGTACAAACATTTAGAGGGAGGGTCTTTTAATATAGTTTATGTATTTTTTTAGGAAAAGTAGTGTAACAGAATACTGAACAGAATATTGATTCTTTGAGTGTTTTCTCTGAGATATGTTATGTTGAAAGTGATGGCAATGTGAACTAGTTTATTATCCATGAATGGCATCGGATGCTTAAACCTGCTGTGTTTGTGTTCACCAGTTTGCGTTCCCTTTCGAGTGTACGTTGTCTGGTGGGGATGAGTTGGCCCAAATTAATCTGTCATGTCTCTGTGTTGTGCAGGGTCCTCCTGGTCCTCCTGGTGCAGGCATGCTACCAGGTGCCAGGGGACGCGGCCGAGGCCAGGGTGGCTGGGGGCCTCCAGGCGGAGAAGTCACATTCTCTATACCCAGCCATAAGTGCGGCCTAGTGATCGGCCGGGGTGGCGAGAATGTCAAGGCCATCAACCAGCAAACAGGGGCTTTTGTAGAGATCTCCCGTCAGCCCCACCCCAATGGCGACCCCAACTACAAGCTGTTCACCATCCGGGGCACCCCGCAGCAAATCGACCATGCCAGACAACTGATTGAGGACAAGATTGAGGTGTGTGTAATGGGGGATTGAGGAATGGTGTTTTGTCAGTACCCAGAATTAGGAGTAGCTTCCGAAACATAGTATGCCATTAGTTTGCACAGCAATGGTTTTTTAGGATTAATTTCTGTAGATTTGTGTGATATGGCATGTTAGTATTGTAGCAGCCTATGTTTATTTTAGTTTCGGAGTAACAGAACTCATGGAGTAGTTTAACTGTTCTGGTTCTTCCCAGGGTCCCTTGTGTCCTATGGGTCCTGGTCCTGGAGGTCCAGGCCCAGCTGGTCCCATGGGTCCATATAACCCAAATCCCTATGGCCAGGGCCCACCTGGTGGTCCCCCACAGTAAGTAATTGCAACCTAAAGTACAGAAGAGATATTTAGGTTAACTGTGTTGCTGTACTGAAGTCAGTTTACAAATAAAGATCCATTACTGACTTGGTTTTTGGCCATTTTTTCTTTTTCCCTTCCAGTGGTGGTCCCCCTGGAAGCCATCAGTATCCCCCTCAAGGCTGGGGAAATGCTTACCAACAGTGGCAGCCACCTGCACCCCATGACCCCAGTAAGTCTGCTAGTGCCAGGGCTTCAAATGCATTTTCATTTTGACAACTTGTCCCCCCCCCCCCACTACAGCAGTTGCATTGTATGTGGAAGTTGACATGCATGTTTTGCTTCTGGAGCTGTTGGTTGTGATTGCTCGTCATAGCTGAACTGTTGCTCATTACATTTAAACAGCTGAATTTCTTTTAAAATGAAAAAAATTTGCTTTTGAGACTGAAATGTCTGAGGCATTGACCCTTTCACCACCACTCCTGATTTACCAGGCAAAGCTGCACCTGATCCCAATGCTGCGTGGGCAGCCTACTACGCTCAGTACTACCAGCAGCCCAGCGGAGCAATGCCTGCCCAGGCGCCTACTGCACCAACAGGTGCGCCTGCACCCACTGACCAGACGCAGGCTGCCCAGACAGCAGGAGGACAACCCGACTACACCAAGGCCTGGGAAGAGTACTACAAGAAAATGGGTAAAGCTCTGGTGACATTGTTCAGTGTCCTTTAGATTTGTGTGAGCGTTGTAAGGCACAGACCTGCATGTAAGAGCCAGTTTATAATGTATTACATAACTTAGGCAGCTGATGTAAACTGAAGCTTTGCGTGCAAAAGATAACTGATTGCAATATGCAATTTATTGTAATCTATGAAGGACATACACACTCGCCGTCCACTTTATTAGGTACACCTGTTCAATTGCTTGGTAACAGAAAATTGCTAATTAGCCAATAACAGGGCAGAAACTCAATGCATTTAGGCATCTAGATGTGGTGAGGACGACTTGCTGAAGTTCAAACCGAGCATCAGAATGGGGAAGAAAGGGGATTTAAGTGACTTTGAACGTGGAATGGT